>CAMOHE010047887.1:0-44343 GCA_946598075.1 Artocarpus hirsutus
TCCTTGAGAAGTTATCTAGGCGGTGCTCGTCCCTGCGTTGGCCCTTGTCTCCCCCACTTTTGGCTTGGCCACTCTTCCTATCCTTCGGCTTGCTGGTGGACTCTTTTTGGCTTGTATAATCAATTAAGCTTTCTGCCACGGCTACGGCGGTGGCAAGGTCTTGCACCCCACGCCGTCTTAGCTCGGTCTTGGCCCATTGTTGAAGTCCATCCATAAAATTGAAGAGTGCGTCTTTGTCGAATAAATCAGGGATCTCGAGTACTAAGTTAGTGAACTCCTTAATATAATCACGTATAGATCCTGATTGTTTAAGCCTTTGCAGACGAGCCCTAGCCTCGTCCTCGAAATTCTCAGGATAAAATTGCCTTTTAAGTTCTCTCTTAAAGTCATCAAAAGTTATCATGGTGCACGTACCTTTCTCGATATCTCCTCGCCTTCTCCTCCACCAAAGCATGGCAGTGTCGGTGAGATCAAGAGCCACGGATTGAATCTTGGCATCCTCATCCATGATGCCCTTGGCCCCAAAGTACTAGTCTAGGCCCCACAAGAAGTTGTCCACTTCTCGTGCATTGCGTGATCCCCCGAAGCTCTTAGGCTTTGGCACCTCAATGTGTCTAGCCTCGATGACGCCACTGTTGGACCCTGTAGCCAATGCATGCTTGCAAAGAGCCAAGTCTCCACGTATGTCTTCAACGCATGCAAGCGAGCTATTCAACTCCATCTCATGTGCTCGATGTATTTTAGTGAGCTCTCCCATGAACTCGTCACAGACCTTTCCAATCTCAGCCCACAAGGACTCCTCCAGTTGGAGTAGCATGCCCCGTATCACAGTGTGGATAGCGGCATCCTCTGCTTCTAAACCGTCCACCCGTTGGCTTAGATCATCCACCTGGGCCTCCACGCCACTTACTACCTCCTCCACCCGAGATAGGCGTGAGTCGAAACTGGAGATCATGTCCTTAGATCGACCTTGCTTTGCCATGATGTTGGGGTCGACTACTTCTTCACGGCCTCGCTTCTGCGTTACCTCCACATCGGATGGGCTGGATCCTGTGGTCTTTTAAGCAGCACCTTTAGCCATCGTCTTTGTTCGAGCGTCGCTCTGATACCAACTGTCATGAGCTTACTTTCTCCAAAGGTACTCATGCGGCCTTAGCACAATCTCGATGCTAGGTCAGCCTAACTTATCACTCTCTTACCTAGAATTAAAGGGAACTCAAGAGAATGAGGAGAACTTTGAAAGGGAAGTTGTATTAAGCTAAGAGAACTTTACAAGGCTTGGATCTCTTGGAGTCTTGGATTTCTTGGATGGATTTACAAATGAGGGGTTGGCCCTATTTATAGGCACCCTCTTAACGAATGGACGGTCAGGATTACTTTAATCCTACGGTTGCCACGCACTATCTAGAATGTTCTAGTAGAGTGTGGAAATATTTACAAGCATGGCGTGTTCTAGAGAATTCTGTACTATTCTACAATGTTCCTAAGTACTCTAAAGTTCTAGAGTATTCTAGAGAAGTCTTGAATCTTCTAGGCTATTCTGGGTTCTTCAAGATACTTCTAGATTATGGTGGAACCTCCTGGAAAGCTGTAGAATGGTGTAGAACACTTCGGACCATTCTGGAATCTTCATTGGGCCAATTTGATCCTAAAAAACGCCCAAGACAAGTGTGTGGTCTCCTTGTGGCTTAGTGGGGCGTGACAATAGGCTACATTTAACCTCTAGAAAAATAAAATTAGTTCATGAAGATATAAAATAAAACCATAATAATATTATTAAACATGAACAAAGAATGAGAAGGCAAACAAGTATTAAAAATGATGAACACCTCTACCTTCTGACTTTATTGTCTTCTTCTCCTTGTCTAGCTCTTTTTTTCCGACTTATTTTGTTTTCAAAAGCCGGTTACAAGGTCTCCAAAAGTCTTTTCAAAGTCCGTAATTGAACCCTAAAAGGCCCTATTTTAGGCTTTGAAAAAAGTGTAGCCTGGAGGAAATTCAGAATGTTTTCAAAATTTTCCAGTTTTGAGCGGACTATTAGGAAAATGTATGGGATGAGGGTTAGAGCTGACAATTTTGGACATGACATAATGACACGATATAAAAACGACAAGAGATAAACGGCTGGATTACGTTTAACACGCTTTAACACATTTTTTTAAACGTATATGTTAATTTTTTTATTTTGAAGGTGTAAAGATTCAAACCTTGCACCTAAGCAAGGTTTCTTATTGCACTTGCCACCAGCCCACCACTACACCAAATGATACTTTAGTGTCAAATGATAGTTTTTAGTTTATTTGTTATGGTTTTAGGCTTTTTTGTTCATTAGCTGTCAAAAATCCTACATGGAAAGGAAACGAATTTCCTCTCTCAAGTGCTCTCTATATAAACTATCAATTTTGCTGCGTTCTTCATGTAGCACCAATGAAGCTAATTTCCTCAATGAAGCCATTTATGGCTTTAAAATAAATCCAACTTCAATAGCAAGGAGAGTTAAAATAACTCTATAACAAATTTGAAAATGTTTTGTCAAAAAAAAAAAAAAAGCGGAATGATTTAATTCTTTAGATAAACAAAGGATCCTTGACATATAAACCAACCGTTTTATACCATTTTATTTATTTATTTTTTTAAAAAAAGCATTCATTAAAAATAATTAATGAAAAGTCTTCCATTCTTAATCCAAAAAAAAAAAAAAAAAAAAACCCCAATCCAACCACTTGGACGAAAGTGTATCTAAGCATTCTATCAATAGTGATAGCATTGATTGTCATCAAATTCAATCTTTTCTAGATGGTTTTCTGTTTGTTGGGGCTGTTTTCTTTTTTCTTTTCCTTTTTTTTTTTTTGGCGTGTCTCATGTTCTATATGCACCTTCATAATATTTGATGCAAATCCATGTCCGGTACCCAATTTAAAAAAAATAACATTTGATGCGAATGTAAACAAATAGAATTACAATCTTCACTTCCTCAACAAATATCAATAGATAGGATCTAATGCTCAGATATATATATATATATATATATTACACGGTGTACAAAAATTGAAAATTTCCAATGCACATATTCCGTATAAATTAGAAAAAAAAATGAGACTTATATCTTGATAGTTAAAAAAAAATGTATAATAAGACTAGTATTATCCATCATATTTACGTAACAATTAACTTTTATTATGATCTAATGTTGATAATTATATATGAGACAACAAGGTACCCACCACAGAAGTCTTCAAACTTGAGACAAAACCGGTCGGATGGAAATTGATCGTTACTTTTTCGGGAATATCAAAAAGGGTTTAAAAAGAATTTTATTAATGTTTTGTGATACTTAACCACAGTTCAGATTTACTAAAAGTTTTGTTTAGATTATTTCACGTTGATCTTCAATTGTACAACTTTGACTCGAGTACTAATTATTTGGGCACCGCTGAATTTGTATTCGAAAAAGCTCCGTCAAATTCATCATCAATAATATCACTCGGATGGAGGCCAGACCCACCAAAAAAATAATTAAATAAATAATATCAACTAATAAATGCAGAATTCGTTCATAGAGTGATACAAAAAGAATATATCCTGTAAATAATGTGTGCTGTGTAGTTGTGAAACGTTAAAATTTTCATCAAATTTTGACAAATAGTTCTATACACAGTAAAATTTTTTTATTACAAAGATAGAAAATTCCACCATAATACTAAAAATTGAAATTACTCAAATTTAGTTTTTAAACAATTTTAGAAAAAACTTTAAAACACCTTTTTTTTCCCTTTACCATTGATCAAATAAGATTCCATGTCAAGTTCAAAAAATAATACGATTCCATGTCGTTATTTGCATGATCAATAATATATAAGTTTTTTCTTATTACATAAAGTAACTGTACCAAAAGCGAAATTCCAAAACTGAGGATAGATAGATCGCTTGGGAATATAACCAGACAAATTTTATTTTAGTGTTATTTATTACAAAATTTGAATTGTTATAATATTTTTAGTTCGATCCTTTTGGTTCGAACATATATTTCTAAGCGGGCTTAAAATATAAAAGCAAATATTCGTATTCTTTTTTTTAATCTTAGTTATTTAATTATTGATTAATACCTAGATAATCTACATTAATAGGTTGCAAAATTTTCTTCCCAGGACCATCACTAATAAGTTTTAGTTCTTGCAAATGAAGCAATTTTATAAACTTAAAGTTTTATCAACTTAAAAATCTATTGGCTTATTGATCAAGGAAGATATTAGGTACGCTTGCAGCCTTGTTCGTCTAAAGGAAAAAAAATTTCAAGTCCCACATCATTAATACATGTAAACAAATAGTAACTTACAAGGACATTAGGTGACTCTATTTAATAGGTTGATCTTTTAAGATGGAATGCCAAGTTCTAAACAAATTCAAATTCCATCGTGGTATCAGAGCTCAACCAGCATAAACAAGCGACACAATCCATCAATACAAGATTGATGACTCTAGAGAGAACATCATCCTGTGAGGATGCATAAAGGGAAGAATATCGAGTCCATCTTGCGGAGACGCGTAAAGGGAAGAATCCCGAGTCCTATATTGTCAATACATAAAAACGAACAGTAACTTAAAAGGACATGAAGTCACTTTCAAGTTTTAGTTCTAATTGTGTTCCATCATGCATTGGAGGCAATCATCCCAATCTTTATCTCAAGTTGAAGCACAAATTCAACAACGTGTTAGTGACATGGCTAATCAAATGCAAATGGATTTTTCAAAGAGAGTGAGAAGAGATGGCTACAACCTTGCAACAACAACTACGGAATGAACTTCTTGAGGATGTACGAGGAGAGATGATAGCTATCATGAATATACCAGATGAGCATCCTTTCTAAGTTTTCAATCATCACAGCACCCATCTCCGCCGCCACCACTGCCACCTACACCAGTGTTTGATAATTAGTATTTGCTTCTTAGTCTATATATATATGTATATATATATAGAGAGAGATAGAGAGACTCATGTATTTGGTTTGATGTTAATGTATTTTGTTTAATGCACTTTTGATATGAACCACGCCAACAACGTGACGAAAACTAACACTAAATTTGGAAAATTTTGAATCCCTAAAACCTCTGAAGTTGAAAGGAAATCGTGACCCATTACTTAACAAAGCAAGAACCTTGGTATGGTGTAGATGCCACAAACGGGTATGGAATGTTTGTTTGATAAGTCAATCGAATGCCACAAGGAATCCTTGATAAGTTGGAAAAACTTTCTTCCAAAACTCAAGAAGAATAACTTTCAATATGAATGAGCATCAAAACTAAATTGTATAATCCAAAAAATGGCCTTATATGGCTAAAATTCTATTTTAAATGTAAAATTCTTTATCTACCCTTAATGAAAGAAACGCCTAAATAAAGCCCTAGGATGGAATCAAATTTAACTCAAGATTTCTTCCTCCTATTCACGCCTATAATAAAGTCTAAACAAAGATTCTAAATTTAAAATTGTGAAACTGAAACTTAAACTAAAAAATAAGATTACAAAGAATTCAAATCTTGAATCTTGAATCTTGAATCTTGATTCTTTGCCAGACATACCACTCCTACATGTGTACATGTACGGAATGGACATGCAAGTTGGCCATGCAACGACTTAATTGCGTGTACCGTTGATTGGCTCCCTTTCGGATAAACTTTGATGAGTAAAACTAGCCTTTGTTCACCCTCAGTAGTAAACATACTCTTTTGTTGTTGTAGAACTCTTTGAACTAAGTTATTCAGCTTTTCTTTGAATCTTTTAGCTTGAGCCCTTGTCATCGAACCAACTGGAACTTGAATCGGATTGTGAAAATTCCTTGTAGCCTTGATGTCCTTATTATTTTCCCCCTCTTGAGAAGGATTTATCCTCAAATCAGTGTTGAAAAAATAGTACGCAGTGGAGTTTTGAATTTTTTTTATATAAGAGTATTTTTTAAAACACAAGTTTGACATGCTATATGCATAAATTAATCAAACCTTATTGACCTTGTATTCGCCGAAAAGCTCCCAAAATCTGTGTAGAGTAGTAACGTTTCAAAAAAGCCTCAACCAACTGGTCTTCTTTGCTATTCTCTATCCACGATCGGAGTGAGTGTGGGCTCACACGTACTGCTCTTCCTCAAGGTGACTCTCCTTCCAACACCCAAAGCTAGTGTTCGTGATTTGTGAACAAGAGCTCTTAGGGAGTTTTAGATTCTCACCAGCAGAGTATTACTTTTAATCTCTCAATTGATCTAAATAACTTATGAGACTCACTCCCTATTTATAGAGGTTAGGTCTACAGTCGGTCCTTATTAGATAAGGTCTCAAAAATTCAAATT
This sequence comes from Artocarpus hirsutus, assembly GCA_946598075.1. Lineage (NCBI taxonomy): Eukaryota > Viridiplantae > Streptophyta > Magnoliopsida > Rosales > Moraceae > Artocarpus > Artocarpus hirsutus. The sequence goes on from CAMOHE010047887.1 coordinate 6,342, forward strand.
AGAATCAAATTCAGATCAATATCGAATGAAATTTGAATAAAAACACGTGATTTTTTATTTCATGCATAAGCAGGCTGATCTGCCTAACCGGCAGGCTGAACTGTCAAAAAATCTCAGCGAATCTTTTATTTTCATCCAAAATTCTATAGGATAAAGCCTCAGTTTTAATTCAAATAACTCTATAGAGAAGTTATCTAATTAAAACAACTTTATCTAGATAATCTCTAGAAAAATAAATAGATTTCTATTAATTCTACAAGTTTATCTTGATTTAATTTATCTAAAATTAGATCAACTGATAAACAGACAAGAATTATCCGATCCTAATAATTCAACAAGTTTATCTTGAATTAATTTTGTCACAAAATTAATTCAACTGATAAACCGACATGAATTATTTGATTCTTTTAAATTATAACCAATCTAATAAATCTAACATAAGTCACCAATTATTGGAAAAGCACGCCGTATCGTTATAGGATTTTGTGAGCTAGCAAAGGGGACCAAATAGACCTATATAGTTCAAGCTCCCGATAATTATGAAACCCAATATCCCATATATACATTTCATAATTATCAACTCCAACGCTACTTCACTAAAAGTTTAGAACTGTACTCTTGAACTCTATAGAATTACGAAGCCCGTATAGCTAAGTCTCCATGACATATCATAATGTATCATATCCCTAGAGAATTATCTATAATCAGCTTAAGGACAAGTTCTGTCTTACATTCTCGATTATTTTTATCATACGTTCCATTATCTTACCATCGAAAAACTTACCATCTAAAGACGGTATACCATTCGGTTACACCTATATATCCAAATGGTTGAGCGCTCCAGTTTTTCAATTACAGGATAACACATATAAGAGGATATCATTACTCTTAAAGAGGAGCTACGGATTCCATATCTATGAATAATAAATCTACGCCATAAAGAGTCATGCCTCCAACATACCAACATGCAAACCACAATTAAAATGTGGGTGTCACCCTTTGGTACATTAAAAGACACAAGTCAAGACAACGGGCCTACTATTCATCTCAGGATTAAGATATAATACAAATGATTGTCTAAAGTGAATCAATTTCCTGAGACAGAATTATTAATCCAAATCAATTCACTTTATGTCCCGATCCAACACATCGTCACCTATAACAATGTGCCAATGTTTCTATTCATGGAGTCCACCTCTGATGGCCAAGACAGACCATCTCCCAATAGGGATATAGACAACATAACAATCTTTACATGAATAAAGTGCCCAAATTTATTCCCTCGATTGTAGATCTTTATGATTTAGACCGTCACCTTAAGAATCGCGCCTTCCGCATAATTTGTCCATCATATGCCTAATTCTTAAAGGTTTAGACCGGCAGTCTCAGACTATTGTTTGCTTAACATACATTCAACAAATATGAATGTAAAGAGGACAAGATTTGGTGCATAAATAATAAATGAATTCTTTATTGATAAAAATGTCTCCAAAAACATATTATATTTTTACTTCTTAGGGCATACATGTCTAACAATCAGTACCTACATCAAAAAGACTCAAGTTAGAAACATTGAAAGTAGCATTAACATTGTACTCACCTAGTAATTCAAGTCTATAGGCATTGTCATTGATCCATTCTAGCACTTGAAAGGGACCATCTCCTCGGGGTAGCAACTTAGAACGTCTTTGTGCTAGAAATCTTTCTTTCCTTATGTGTAACCACACCCAATCATTGGGCTCAAAAACCAGCTTGTGACGTCCCTCGTTAGCTTGCTTGACATATTGTTTGGTTCTCCTCTCTACGTTGAGCCGTGCCCTCTCATGGAGTTGCTTCATAAATTATGCCTTCTTCTTACCATCTAAGTTCACATGCTCAGAAACAGGTAAAGGTGTTAAATCCAAAGCAGATTAAAACCATAAACAATTTCAAATGGTGAAAACTTAGTAGTAGAATGAATGGTATGATTATAAGCAAACTCCACATGTGGTAAGCAATCCTCCCAAGTCTTAATGTTCTTGCTAATTATAGCCTTTAACAAAGTGGATAAAGTCCTATTAACTACTTCTCTTTGACCATCAGTTTAAGGATGACAAGTAGTAGAAAACAAAAGTTTTGTTCTTAGTTTTTCCCATAATGTCTTCCAAAAGTAACTCAAGAACTTAGCATCCTGATCTGAAACGATTGTCCTAGGCATACCATCTAACCACACAATCTCCCTAAGGAACAAATCTACAACGTGAGAAGCATCATCAGTCTTATGACAAGGGATAAAATGAGCCATCTTAGAAAATGATCTACAACCACAAAGATGTTGGTTCCAAGGTTTCACAAAGCTATTTTAATATTCTTTTGATGATAACAAATACAACTTTTATTATATGTGCAAAATACATTTTAATCTAATAATCATCTTGAGTGTCACTAAGCTTACATTTCAAGATATCAAGTGAAGGCAGTTCAAGAAAGCTTGTGGAAATAGACATTTGAAAGGGAACTCACACAGACTTGAAGATTACAAGTTCTTATTTAGATTTTATTTAGTTCAAAAGTGTAAGTGAGCAATTCTCAAATTGAATGATCTAAAGAAAGCTCAAGAGCACACACTTACATTACATTCATCATGGATATTTATATTTGATATTGTTTTGAATTCGAATTGCATGAGATAATTTGACTTAAATTGTTTTAGAAGTATTGTGTAAAATAGGTTTCTTGACAGGTTTCTTGGGCAATTTTTGGCCTAAGGTAGATCGGTCTGTTGACTGGACTAGGTCGGCCTGCCAAAGTTGATCGGCTTGCCAAAAGCCCTGCTTCAGCCTGTCGATCTGGGTTCTTTTAACCCCTCGTCTATAGAGGCTCTGGAGGCCTGCCGAAGATATCTTTGGCCTGTCAGAGTTTCAAAGTTTAGCTTGCCAAACACCTTGCTTCGGCCTGCCGATCTGAGGGTTATAGAAATCCTTCATGCAGAGGTTTTATCGGCCTACTGAGGGTTTGGTTTCGGCTTGTCGATGGTTTAAAGTTTGGCCTACCGGACTGTGAACCGGCCTGTCGATTAGGTGACCGTTGAGAACTTGATTTTTAGAGACTCAAACTTCGGCCTGCCGACTTAGCTTCTAGCCTGCCAAACTGTTTGTAATAGCTATTTTTTTGACCGTTGGAGCTCTAATTGCAACGGCTAGTTTGACCCAAAATTGATGTTTTCAGATGGTTCTAAGCACTAGGGAGCTATAAATACTCATCCATTCAATGTGTAATAAATGATGAAGGAAGACAAGTGAAATTTGACATTATTCTACATTGTTCTTCTCAAGCATTCATTACACACACATTCTCTTGAGCTAAACTTGTTTCATATTCATCTTGAGAATTACTCACACCTCCAAGCACGTACCACAATTGTATTTTTCATTTCTTTTGTTTTGAAGTGTATATTTTGTGAGTGTACCAAAATTACAACCACATTATTTACATTGTTGGGTTTCGAAAGCCTTGTAAATTAGGGAATTCTTGGTTAGACAATCTTCGGGAAAAATTGTCACTTTGTAAGAAGGTGTGGTGAGTCTTGGGTTGAGCAAGTCACCGATTGTATAAAGGAGTGATCGTGCCAAAAAGACGGTCTAATAGTACAAGAGGTCAAGCAAAGGAGTTTAGCTTGACGACAGTAGACGTAGGCATATTTGTTGAACCACTATAAATAGCGTTTGCATTTCTTCTCCTTACTCTTTACTTAATCGCTGTTTATTTGTTGCTTGATTGTGCTTATATTATCTTTTTCTCATATTTACTTCTTAAGCATTTTACTTTAGAAAATTTTCAATAATTGTAAAAGTTTTCAAAAACCCAATTCACCCCCCTTCTTGAGTAGTTATTCTTGGGCTAACAAAAGATTAAATCCTTTCCATGCCTACTCCTAGGTAAACCCAAAACAAAGTCCATTGAAATATCAATCCAAGGTGAACTAGGAATAGGTAAGGGCGTGTAAAGACCATTCAGTTGAATCCTCGACTTAGCTTGCCTACAGGTGACATATCTACCACCAATTCTTTCAACATCTTGTTTCATGTGTGGCCACTAAAAGTGCTGCTGCAAAATAGCTAGAGTTTTGGTGACTCCAAAGTGTCCCATTAACCCTCCACCATGGGATTCCTGAACTAACAAGTCTCTCAATGAATAATTAGGCATACACAACTTATTTTCTCTAAATAAGATGCCCTTATGCCTATAGAATTTACGTTCTGCAGATTTTTCACAAGCTTTATAAATCTCCCCAAAGTCATGATCATCAAGATAAAGTTCATTAATGTGCTCAAAACTAAGAAACTTAGCATAAATAGTAGAGATTAAGGCATACTTGTGTGAAAGTGCATCCGCAACCACATTTTCCTTACCTTGTTTATACCAAATGACATAGGGAAAAGTCTTAATGAATTCAACCCATCAAGCATGTCTCTTGTTTAGCTTGTGTTGACCTTTCAAATGCTTCAAGGATTCATGATTTGTACAAATCATAAACTCCTTTGGCCACAAGCAGTGCTGCCATGTCTCCAAAGCTCGAACCAATGCGTACAACTCTTTGTCATAAGTGGGGTAGTTAAGTGCAGCCTCACTTAACTTCTCACTAAAGTATGCAAGTGGTCTTCCATCTTGCATAAGAACAGCACCTATGCCTACTCCAGAAGCATCACATTCAATTTTAAATGTTTTAGAAAAATTAGGTATAGCAAGCAAAGGAGCGTAAGTAAGCTTATGTTTAATGAGCTGAAACACGTTCTCTTGTTCTTCACCTCATTTGAATGCAACGTTCTTCTTGATAACTTGGGTAAGCAGTGCAACAATGGTGCTAAAATCTTTCATGAACCTCCTGTAAAAACTAGCAAGTCTATGAAAACTCTTAACATTATTGATACTGGAGGGGGTCGGCCAATCTTGGATGGCTTTGATCTTCGCTTCATCAACCTTGATACCTTTAGCACTCACAGCAAAACCTAGGAAAACAAGCTTATTGATGTAGAAAGTACACTTTTTGAGGTTAGCATATAACTTCTTCTTTCTAAGCACATCCAAAACCAAACGCAAATGTAAGATATGTTCATGCAAACTCTTGCTGTAAATCAGAATATCATAAAAAAACACAACAAGGAATTTACCAATGAAAGCACTCAAAACATGATTCATTAAACACATGAAAGTGCTAGGTGCATTAGTTAATCCAAACGGCATAACTAACCACTCATATAGCCCATATTTAGTTTTAAATGATGTCTTCCATTCATCTCTTTCTTTCATTCGTATTTGATGATACCCACTCTTAAGATCAATCTTAGAAAACACACAAGAACCATGCAGCTCACCCAACATGTCTTCTAAGCGAGGAATAGGGTGTCGATATTTTACTGTAACGTTGTTGATGGCTCTACAATCAACACACATCCTCCATGTCCCATCCTTCTTAGGCATTGACTTGCCTTTGAAGCTCCTTTGTCTCTTTCGGGTTGCTCCTACATGCTGGTTTGTTTGGAATTGATGCATTAGGCATAAAATCAATTTGATGTTCAATCCCTCGGATAGGTGGTAAACCATGTGGTAACTCTTCTAGAATCACATCCTCGAACTCCTACAAGAAAGAAACAACAACACTAGGCAAAGAAGAGTCAGGTTGGTCACTGTTTAAAAGGGTCTCTTTGTACATGAGTACAACCATTGGCTATTTTGAAAGTAATGCTCGCTTAACCTCACTTGTTTTTGCATAGAAATTTTTTTGTTTTCTCTCTGATTTTACCTCTTTGGCCAAACTCTTCTCTCTCTTTTCTTCCTCACCAATGTGGGCTTTCTTTCTTCTTTTCTCTCTTTGGCCATGTGTCTCTCTCTCCCCTCACTCTCACTATGCACGGCCTCACTCTTGTTTTCACTCTCTTTCTTATGCTCTCTCAAATTATTTTGATGCCTCGATTTCTTTTGGTCACTTAGTTTTTGCAATCTCAATTGATCCTCATAGACTTGTTTTGGTGTCATCAGTACTAGAGTGATTTTTTGTTGATTGAACAAGAATGAGTACTTGTTGGTGAAACCATCATGCTACATATGTCGATCAAATTACCACGGTCTTCCTAACAAGAGATGCCTAGCTTGCATTGGCACCACATCGCACAATACTTCATCTTCATATTTACCAAACCGAAATGGTACCACCACTTACTTTGTAACCCTCATTGCACCACTATCATTTGACCATTGTGGCTTGTATGGTCGAGGGTGCTTAAGTGTTGTAAGCCCTAGCTTTTCCACCATGGACCTGCTTGCAACATTAGTGCAACTACTGCCATCGATAATAACACTACATACCTTGTCTTTTACATGGCAATGAGTGTGAAAAATGTTCTCCCGTTGTACTTCTTATTCCTCTTCTTTAGCATGCAAGCTTAAGGCTTGACGTGTGACTAATCCTAACATCTCACCATGTTTTGCCCTGAATTCATCGTCTCCCATGGGGGCGTCCACCAATGGTGCCATATCATCAAGATCAGCTTCATCTCCCGGATCACCATAACTTGCTTGTTTGGACATTGGCTAGCTATGTGTCCTCTCCCTTGGCATTTAAAGCATTTAATCTCACTAGAATGATTCAAATTAGGGGCTGATTCACCTTGAGAAATTGTGGTAGAGGTGGCTGGTTTGTGCTCGAGTTTAGACTTGGAGGTGGTTGGATTTTCTTTTTTCTTTGGATAGTGTGTCCTCTAATGAGTTGTGTTTGGATGTTGTGGGCCTGGTCTTGGTCATGTACCACCTCTCTTGAGTTGTCTCTCAACCTTGATTGCCATATGCACCAAATCCTCCAACTCTACATAATGGTGATCTTGATCATGTTAGCAATCTCTCGGTTTAAACCATTCAAAAATCTTACCGTTGTCGCCTGCCGATCCTCTTCCACATTGGGTCTAATTATAGCCATCTCCATCTCTTTATAATACTCATCTACACTCTGGTTACCTTGATGGAGACCTTGTAGCTTGAGGTATAGATCTTGATAATAGTGACTTGGCACAAATTGTCGTCTTATCACTCTCTTCATCTCATCCTAAGTTTCAATAGGACGATCCCCGTTTTGCCTCCTATTGATGCATAACTGATCCCACCACATAATAGCATAATCAATAAACTTAATGGTAACAAGGTTTACCTTCTTTAATTAGGAGTAGTTATGACAATCAAAAACCAACTCCATTTTCTTTTCCCACATAAGGTATGCTTCAGGGTCACTTTTTCCTTAAAATGCTAGAATTTTCATCTTGATACTTCCCAAGTTGTCGTCTACCTGGTTCCTAGCTTCTCTATCCCGACCAAATCTCCTATGGCTGCCCACTGACATCCTATCAAACTCCTCCTCTAAACCGTCCCCTTCAAGTTCATCCAAATCCTTCAATTCCTATTGGTACATCCTATTCCTCCTTAGGGCATTCGAAGTAATTGGTGGTTGCCCCCATTGTGTTCTCTCTTCTACCCTATCCAACCTCTCATGGATTTGATCTAACTCCCTCCTCAACATCTATCTCATCTCCCCCATGAATGCTTGCATTTGTAGATTCGGTTTATTAGGTCTTTGGACCTCTTTATTTGTGTTATTCTCTTGATTGTGTGACATGATTGAATTCTACAAAACAAAGTTAGAACAATATAGAAAGGAACCTCACCACACTCCCTCACTGTTTCACTCAAAATAAAATGATTCACTCAAATTCACTCGTGTTTCACTCAATTAATTTGGCTCTTACCCTCTAATATGCTCACACTCTCTGCCTCTTTTCACTCGTATTCTTCTTTTAGTTTTTTTAAAACTAATCAAACAATAACAAGAAGGATTCAAACAGTAATTTAAGGCAAGAGACAAACCAAAGGACTCCAATTTGGCCATGGATTTTGACGATTTTGTCACTCAAGTGTGGGGTTTTGGCAAAAGGGTTTCTAAGGCGTGAGAAACAAGAATAGAACAAAAAATTTTAAGAAGGGCTCCCAGACTCTTTTTTTTATGGATCCTCTTGATTTTTGTTTTCTTCTTTCTTTTCTTTTCTTTCTTTTCCTTTCTTTTTTTTTTACCACTAGAACAAATCAAGATTGTAAAGTGGGGTCGCAAGACACAATCCACAATGTCAAACTAGAATTGCAATACCACGATTAGAAGAATCTCAAAAGAAACCTAAAAACTAAAGAATCAATCCAGAACCCTAAAGAAATTTAAGAAAACTAAAAAAATTGTAACCCTAGAAACCAAAAAAGTAATTCGGTTTTGACTCTTTCAAGACTAAAGAAACAATTCACGAACCAAGAAAGATGATTTTAAGAAACTCTAAAGAACCAAATTTGAAATATATATATATATATAGCCGAATTGACACCCTAACCCTAACTTCATGAATTTGACCTAGAGAACAAGAAAAAAGGATAAGCAAACATGAAGAATTAAAGGGCTCTGATACCAACTGATATGAACCACACCAACAATGTGACGAAACCCGACACCAAATCTAAAAAATTTTGAATTCCCGAGACCTTTAAAGTTGAATGGAAATCACGACCAATTGCTTAACAAAGCAAGAACCTTGGTACGGTGTAGATGACACAAACGGGTATGGAAAATTCGTTTGATAAGTCAATCAAATGTGATAAGGAATCCTTGATAAGTTTGAAAATTTTTCTTTAAGAACTCAAGAAGAATAACTTTCAATATGAATGAGCATCAAAACTGAATTGTATAATCTGAAAGATGGTCTTATATGGTCTAAATTCACATAGAGTTTATTTTAAATGTAAAATTCCTAATCTACCTTTAATGAAAGAAATGCCTAAACAAAGCCCTAGGATGGAATCAAATTTAACTCAAGATTCCTTCCTCCTATTCACGCCTATAATGAAGTGTAAACAAAGATTCTAAATTTAAAATTATGAAACTAAAACTTAAACTAAAAAATAAGATTACAAAGAATTCAAATCTTGAATTTTGAATCTTGATTCTTTGCCAGACATACCACTAGTATATGTGTACGTGTACGGAATGGGCATGCAAGTTGGCCATGCAACAACTCAATGTGCGTGTACGGTTGATTGGCTCCCTTTCGAATCAACTTTGATAAGTAAAACCAGCCTTTGTTCACCCTCAGTACTGAACACACTCTCTTCTTGTTGTAGAACTCTTCGGACCAAGTTATTCAACTTTTCTTTGAATCTTTTAGCTCGAGCCCTCATCACTGGACCAACTGGAACTTGAATCGGATCGTGAAAATTCCTTACAGCCTTGATGTCCTCATCAACTTTTATGTTTAGAGACTTACTTATATGCTTGGTCAAATCTTTACTTTTGAACCTTAATCGAATTTTATTTATTTATGTTATATCGCTATTTAGATATTTGGTTTGATTATTGCTTATGTTATTATACAATTTGTTTATGTATACTATTATCTTTTTTCATTATATGTTAATTTTAAGTTTATTAAATTGAAATTAAACAAATATATAAAAATTATATTTGTATTTGGCAACTTAAAAACTAGTCACTCGAGATAGAAGTCTATTTGATTCCATAACCATATTTTAGTCAATTTAAAAAGGCTTTTCAATTTTTATAAAATGGCAACTAAAATTTAGTCACTCAAATTTACAATCAAATTATTCGATAACTAGTTGTTAGTCACTACAACATTGAAAATGAAGAACTTTAACTACTAACTAATAGTCACTAAATTGGTTCTTTCAACAACTAAAAAGTTAGTCACTATATGTCTAGTAATTCACTTAACAGACACTATTTATTAGTCACCAATTAACGTTTATGTAATCAGTAAAAAGTGATTTGGTCTCTAGCAATGTAAATAATTTTTTTTGCAACTAACTAAAATCTCTCTTGCAACTTATTTTTTGGTTGTAAAAAGCATGAAAACTTATCAAATACAAAAATTTTAATCGTAAAATACTTTCTATGACTAATATTCACGGACGTAGGGTAACAACTAAAAATTTTTATTCATAAAAGATATTTTGCGACTAAATTTAAACTTTTTGACTAAAAAATTAGTTGTTATATATGAAAATTTCTTGTAGTTTTGGAAGGCAAAGTGACCTTTGTTAGACATGTATGCCCTAAGGAGCAAAAATGTAAATGTTTTTGGAGACATTTTTATTAATAAAGAGTTTATTTATTATTCACAAACTAAATTGTTGTTCTCTTTATGTTCATATTTATTGAATGTATGATAAGCAAACAAAAGTCTAAGATTGTCAATCAAAAACCTTTAGAATTAGGCATACATTGGATAGATTATACGGAAGACATGATTCTAAAGGTGACGGTCTAAATTATAAGATCTGCAATCGAGGGAATAAAGTTGGGCGTTTTATTCATGTAAAGATTGTTATGCTGTCTATATCCTTAATGAGAGATGGCTTGTCTTGACCATCGAAGGTGGACTCCGTGAATAGAAACATTGGCACATTGTCATAGGTGATAATGTGTTAGATCGAGACACAAAGTGAATTGATTTGGATTAATAATTCTGTCTTGAAAAATCGATTCACTTTAGACAATCATATGTATTGTATCTTGATGATCTTAAGATGAATAATGGGCTCGTTGTCTTGACTTATGTCTTTTGATGTACCAAAGGATGACATCCACATTTTATGTTGGTACGTTAAAGGCATGACTCTTGATAGCGTAGACCTGTTATTCATAGATATGAAATCGATAGCTTCTCTTTAGGAGTAGATGATATCCTCTTATATGCGTTATCCTGTAATTGAAAAACTAGAGCGCTCAACCATTTGGATATGTAGGTGTAACCGAATGATATACTGTCTTTGGATGGTAAGTTTTTCGATGATGAGATAATGGAACGTAAGGTAAAAATAATCGGGACGGTAAAACAGAATTTATCATTAAGTTGATTACGGATAATTCTATGGGGATATGATACATTATGATATGTCATGGAGACTTAACTATACAGGCTTCGTAATTCTATATAGTTCGAGAGTGTAGCTCTAAGCTTTAAGTGGAGTAGTGTTGGAGTTGATAATTATGAAATGTATATCTGGGATATTAGGTTTCATAAGTATCAGGAGCTTGAACTATATAGGTCCATCAGTTCCCTTTGCTAGCTCATAAAAAAAATCCTATAACGATACTGCGTGCTTTTTCAATAATTGGTGACTTGTGTCAAATTATCAGGTTGACTGAAAATTTGATAAGATTAGATAATTCATGTTCATTTATCAGTTGAATTAATTTTGTGAAAATTAATTCAAGATAAACTTTTTGAATTATCGGGAATATTTATTTTCCTAGAGATTATCTAAATTTGGCTGTTTCAATCAGATAACTTAACTATTGGGTTATTTGAATTAAAACTGAGGCTCTATCCGTAGAATCTCAGGCGGAATAAACGATTCGCAGGGATTATTATCATAAGTTTGGTAGGCCGATCTTTAAGTTTGGCTTGTCGATGGAGTAAGTTCGACAGCTTGATCTGTCAGTTTGATCTGCCGACTAAACGATTTTTGATCACGCATTTTTGGACGCAATATTTTATCTGAAATTGATTTTGATTCCAATTTTTGAGGCCTTATCTGATAAGGACTGACCTTTGAGCCCAACCTCTATAAAAAAAAAGGAGACTCATTGTTATTTAAATCACTTTAGAAATCTAGAGTGAGTACTATGTTAGTGAGACTTTGAAACTCCCAAGAGAGTTGTTATTCACAAATCACGAACTATAGCTTTTGGTATTTCTCGATTGGTTAGAAAGAGAGCCACCTTTGGAAGAGCTATACGAGTGTGCCCACACACATACCAATCGTGGATAGAGGATAGCAAAGAAGACCAGTTGGTTAAGACTCTTCTAGAATGTTATACTCTTCACAAATTGTGGGAGCTTTTCAGCAAACGAGGTTAGTAAGAGCTGGTTAATTTATGCATATAGTGTGTCAAACTTTTGTTTTGAAAAATACTCTGCTATAAAATTTTTTAAAATTCTGCTGTATACTATTTTTCCAACAATTGGTATCAGAGCCATGGTTTTTATGTAAATTTACGAGTTTGTGATCATGCTATATAAATAAATTATGTGATCTTGATCTCTTCTATGCTTAAATTTAATTTTTTAGAGGGTTGGCACTCTAGAGTTTCTATATATTTATATGTTGTCATGGAATATATGGTGAATGTTTATTAATTAATTATGGTTGATTAAATTATTATTTAATTATTAATTAATTAATTAATAATGCCGTTTATGGTTTCTTAGAGGTTTGAATGTGTATCTAAGTTTTTCATGTAATTAGATGGCAGACTATCATCTCCGTCTAGGAATTATTATTTAATTTTAGATTTGTAAGTATTTTATAATTAAATAATCATTCGTAGAAGACGAATCTAGAAGATGGCTGATGGCGTTCCATAAGTATTTTTTAAGTCTCTAATTTTATGTTTTTGAATTGTTAAAAATAAAATAGATAAATTGCATCAAAACCTTTTTTTTTTTTTTGAAAAAAATATGATTTTTGCTTTATCGGCATGTCGAACCTTCAAGTTCAGCAGGCTGATGGTCATAGATCGACAAGCTGAACCTCTAGGATCGGCAGGCCATCTGGGGGTAGAATTTTGACAGTTTTGGCAACAGGCCGAACTTTCAAGTTTAGCGGGCCGATCTGTCATGACCAGTAGGTCAGACTATGAAGTTCAGTAGGCCGGAGGGTCATGACCGGCAGGTGATCATACAAATAGGCATGCCAGTAGAGAGCTATAAATTTTTCAAAAAAGGTGCATTTTCAATGCAGTTTTGATTTTATTTTTGGGACAATCTTGAGAAACTTTAAATTTGGATATGACTGGAAATATGAAGTTTTTGATCTATGCGGGATTGACGACTTGAAGATGGAAGTTACATGAAGAAAGATACAATTTGAAAATTTAAGGATGAAGAATCAATAATATGTTTCGATTTATCTCTTGTAATCTTTGTTTTCTTTTCTCTAGGGTGGAACCATAATATTACGGTTATTTATTATTATTTTGCTTATGGCTTTACATGATTGCTTTGCTTGTCTGCATTATAGCATGATTTGCCATGCATATTGATAACATGTCATATAGAATAGGGAGTGCCACTCATTAAAAATTGTTCGTGTATGTTTATAAAATAAAACCTTGATTTCAAAAGATTGAGTGGGAGAAGGTTTTCAAAGAGAGAACCTATGACCTCCATCGTTGGTTCATAGGTAGCACATGGTGGTTCCAACCCTTAGGAAGGGACTTCATCATGTACTGGATTGGATTTCCAAGAGAATAAGGTATTTTAGCATGATTTATGGTTGCATACCCCTAGGTGGTGATTGTAAATCATGGATAAAATATTGAAACGATGGTTATACGCTCATGTTAATTATTATTAACCTTCCCTAGGAGCTCTATTAATAAAATGAATGGCCAAAGAAACGATTATTAATATATGGTGGATCATATGAGCCCTGGATGGCATAATTTAATTAAGAGGGGATCCGTGTTCCTAATTGAATTTGACAAGTCTCCCCTAGGCAGCTTGTTGAATTTTGAGTTAAGAATTATCATTGTAAGGTTGTAATATTTTCAAGGTTTTGACACATAAACACATTTGTATACTATATATGATTGTGTTATCTTACTAAACTATTATTGTATGTTTGCTTATGTTTGGTATATGATTCTTTAATTGTAGATTAAAAATGTCTAAAAACACTTTATCTTCGATACTTGACAAAAACCAAATAATCGGTGAGAACTGTAATGATTGAAAATGGAACCTAAACATCATCCTGTCCTTTGAGAAACTAAAATTTTTGTTGACAACACCTTGTCCTCCTGAGCCTATAGGAGATTCCACCAATGATCAAATCTAAACATATGATCGTTGAAAAGATGCTAATGATTAGGCCTGCTGCTATGTTATGGCCAGCATGGATAACATGTTGTAAGCTCAACATGATGATTATGAGACGGCCAAGCAGATTTTGGGTAATCTAAAAGATATGTTTGAAGGCCAGGCCCTAACAAAAAGGCAAGGGGCACTTCAGAAACTCTTGAATTGCAAACAAAGACCAAGGATGTCTATAAAGGAGCATATAATGTTAGTCATTGGTTATCTCACTGAGGCTCAAACCAATGGAGCTAACCACAATGTTAAAACTCAAATAACTATAGTCTTTGTGACTCTATCTAAGGAATTTATTCTATTTAGAGTTACGCTTAATTTAAACAATAAGCAGGATATGACCTTGATTGAGTTGATAAAACAGTTATACGAGTTCGAACTATTGATAAGGGAATCTCCTACTAGTAGAGAGGCCAACTTGGCGGCTGCATCTGGTTCCAATCCTAACCCAAGGAATAGAAAGAAGCAACGGGCCAAGAACAGGAAGTCTTTTATTCTTATAAATGACAAGAACAAGAAGAAGAAAAAAAAGAACCCGAAGAAGGTCAAGTGTTTCTTCTACAGGAAGGTCAGGCACATTAATAAGAATTGCAAGGACTTTCTTTCCTGAGGAGGTAGGTGTGATCTTCTGGTTATTGAAATTTGTTTAGTTGAGGAATTTAGTGACACTTCGGTTATAGATTCTGAAGCAACTAATCATGTTTGTGTTTTGCTATAGGGGTTTAAAGAAATGAGAAGTCTGCTTCATGAAGACTTCACGCTTCAGATGGGTGATGGATCCTTGGTCTTAGCTGAAGTAGTGGGAGACGTCCATTTGTATTTTTATAATTATAGGAATTTAATTTTACGAGATTGTTTTTATGTTCCTAACTTAAAATGAATTAAATTTTTGTAGCTTGTTTATTTAAAGACTCCTATTTACTTTATTTTAATAATAAAGTAGTGATTCATAAAAATAAATCTTTTATTTGTTTTGGATGGATTGAAAATAATCTTTTTTTTATCAAACCTAAGATGGACTTACTGCTTAACGCTGAGATTAATGATAATAACTCTAAAAGACTTAAAACTTTTCACTCTAATAAGACTTATCTTTGCCATTTACTACTAGGTCATATTAACCTGAATAGGATTCAAAGGTTGGTAAGGGATAGATCATTAAGTCACTTAAAGGTGGAATCTATACCACAATATGAATCTTGTTTGGAGGGTAAAATGACCAAAAGACCATTTGGGTCTTAAGGCAATAGGGCCGAAGGGGTTCTAGAACTTGTGCATAGTGATGTTTGTGGACTTATGAACATTAAGGCACAAGGAGGGTATGAGTACTTCATCATTTTTATTGATGTTTACTCAAGGTATGGTTATGTGTACCTGATGTACCACAAAGCAAAATTTATGACAAGTTTAGAGAGTTTCAAGTTGAAGTGAAAAAGCAATTTGGTAGACCCATAAAGGCACTTCGATCCGATCGAGGTAGTGAAACATGTGAGAATAAGCTAAAATGAATGCACTTAACATACTTGTCTCATGAATTTGCTCCAAGGTGTCAAACCAAAGCTACTAACAATATAGATAATTATTGTCAATTGTATGCATATGGGATAATATTTATAGTATTGCTTTTATTATTGAGAGTTCTGGTTGTATACATCATGGAACATATTGATTCTTTTACTAATAGGACATAAGAACATAGTTGCAACAATAAGTTAGAATCTATTGGGATCTAATATTACTATTTGTTAGTTACAGTTAGTTTGTTATACACAGTTAGTTTGTTACATAGTTAGTTAGCTAACAAATGTCAGTTAACTATTGCAATCAACTAGTTTACTCTAGTTAGTTCTTTAGTATATTGTAGTTAAAAAGCTTCTAGTTATAAATACAGGTAACTATGTACAAGCCAAAACAACAAAGAATAAGATTCTCTTGATTACATTATTTCCTAGTTTCTTTCCATAAATCATCTTCTCTAATTGCTAGCATTATAGTTCAATATCTTTTATGGTATCAAAGCGGACGTTTCTAGAAATTATGAGACATCATTCATTGCGTTCATCATTGTCTTTAACTCACCCATCACCATCAATGGCGATTCAAGATCAGAATCAATCAACAATGCCAAATGGAGATATAGATTCTTCCTCCTCTTTAAAGTTCATTCCAGTGGTCTTTAATCATCCAGTTTCGTCAAAATTGGATCAAAACAATTTCATGATTTGGCACAAATAGGTTCTTGCTACCATTCATGGATATCGACTACAAAGCTTTCTCTTCCATGATCAAGATCCACTACTAAAGTACAAAACATAAATAGATCAAGCAAATGGTCGTATGAATCCATAATTTCAAGACTGGAAGCAGCAAGATCAGTTGATCATTTCTTGGTTACTTTCCTCCATGTCTGATGCTTTTCTCACTAAAATGATCAGTTGTGAGACTTCCTTCCAAATCTGGCAAACACTTGAAACCTATTTTGCCACTCAAGTGCATGCTAAAGTCACTCAGTATAAGGATAAGTTGAAGGCAACTCATAAGAATTCTTTAACTATGAATGAGTATCTATTAAAGATCAGAAGCCTGATTGATACTTTGGCATTAGTCGGTCACAATTTATCCTCTAAAGATCATATAGATGCAATCTTTGAAGGTCTTCCTAAGGAATATGATGTTATTTTAATTTCTATGAACACATGACGAGATGAATTCTCAGTTGACAAAATTGAATCTCTTCTGTTGGCTCAAAAACCTTGAATTGAGAAAAATTTGAAAACCTAGATTTAGCAAATGCTAATCTTGCAAATGCTAGCTTCCCTTCTAGGTTCTCAAACACAAGAGGCACCTACTCATACAATTTCTCATCCACCAATCCATTTGTACAAGACTTTCCATTTGGAAAATTTGGTCCTGTTCTTGGCCATTCTTAGCCAACTCGAAACTTCAATCATCCTGAGGCCATTCCTCAACAATTTTCTTTTGGACATTCATCTTTTCCTAGCAGGTCTCGAGGTAGAGGTAGAAGTTACTCTTCTTCCACATGACCTTAATGCCAGCTGTGTGGATGAGTTGGTCACCTAGTTATGCAGTGCTACTATAGGTTTGATAAATCATTCATAGGACCTACTCAATTGTAAGCACATCTTCACCAACTTCATCTTAAAGATACCTCTCTAGATGCTAGATCTTCTCCAACCTTCACTCCAACTTTGGAAGCCATGTTTCCCACTCCTAAATCTGTTTATGATACCAACTGGTATCTTGACTTAGGTGCCATTAATCACGTCACAGCTGATTCAAGTACTCTGATGATGAAGAAAGAATTCTATGGACCTGATCAAGTTCACATGGGTAATAGTATGGGCTTGAACATAAAGCAAATTGGCAAGTCTGTGTTCTAATCTCCTTATCACTCTACAAAGTCATTAGTTTTAAATCGTTTACTTCATGTTCCTGAATTCACTAAAAATTTGCTATCTGTTTCTAAGTTTGCAAAGGATAATTTTGTGTTTTTTGAATTTCATCCTTATGATTGCTATGTCAAGGATCAAGCTACCAAGGAGATTCTATTGGAAGGCAAACTTAAAGGGGGCCTATATGTGTTTGATCCCAATTAAATCAATCTGCTTCAACAAACCACTACTTCTACAAAGACTCAGCATTGTTCTGATTCACCATCATGCACACAGTCCTTTATGTCATGTAATACTATCCTTACTAATATAAATAAAGTCTCTTCTTTGTCTTGTACTCAAATGATTGACTTAAATACTTCACAGTCGTGTGCACAAACATCTAATTTAGATTCTGTTTTGTTTGACATCTGGCATAAAAGACTTGCTCATCCACCTGAGCACATTGTAAAGACAGTTTTAAATGAGTGTAAACTTTCTCATATCAATAAAAGTCCTAATTCCTTATGCTCTGCTTGCTATCTTGGAAAACTTCATAAATTTCCATTTTTCTCATCTGACACTGAGTATACTAAACCACTACAACTTATTCACTTGGATGTATAGGGTCCAGCTCTTATGTGCTCTTCTAATGGATGCTATTATTATGTGCATTTCATAGATGCCTATTCCCATTTCACATGGCTCTATCTACTTAGAAATAAGTTTGAGGTATATTATACTTTTCAAAACTTTCAAGCTTTCATAGAGCTTCAAATGGGCTATAAAATTAAAGCCTTGCGGACTGATTGGGGAGGTGAATATAGGTCCCTTACCACTTATTTGGCCTCTAAAGGGATTCTCCATAGAAATTCTTGCCCACATGTTCATGAGCAAAACGGATTAGCTGAAAGGAAGCATCGCCACATTGTTAAGAATGGACTCACACTGCTAGCACATGCCTCAATGCCCTTCAAATACTAGGATGAGGCCTTTAGGACTTCTATGTTCATCATTAACAGACTTCCCACCAAAGTCCTTCAAATATTTCTCCTCTTGAGAAACTTTTCCACACCAAAGCTACTTACTCACAACTCAAAGTATTTGGTTGTCAATGCTTTCCCAATACAAGAGCTTACAACAAACACAAATTTGACATTCACTCTACTCCTTGTACATTCTAGGATATAGTCTCAATCATAAAGGATACAAAGGTCTAGATTCTATTGGTCGAATTCTCATTGCTTGTGATGTTGTATTTGATGAAATAGTTTTCCCATTTGCTGCCTCAAAAATAGCCAAAACCTCAACCTTGGTCTCTCCCTCAAATATCTCCAGTCCCCTCCTTGTTTATCCCAATTTACTCACCCCATCATCTTCATCCAATACACAAACTCAATATGCTTGCTCTTCTCACCCTAATGCCCATATTGATGATGTTGCCTCTACTCAAAACCCTTGTACTTTGTCTCAACATGACCCTACCTCTACTACACAAAAGCCTAACACAATTAACACTTATGCCATGGTAACCAAGTTAAAGAAAGGCATTCAAAAACCTAAAGTCTATGCAGCTATCAAAGAACCTCTAACAGTTCAAGAAGCCTTACAAGATGCAAATTGGAAGAAAGCCATGAATGAGGAGTTTTTTGCTTTACAGCACAATAACACTTGGACTTTGGTTGAGTTACCACCAGACAGAAAGGCAATTGGCTGCAAGTGGGTCTTCAAACTTAAAGAGAATCCAGATGGTTCTATCAACAAATATAAAGCCAGATTGGTGGTCAAAGGGTTTCATCAAGTGGCTGCTTTAATTTTACTAAAACCTTCAGTCCTCTACAACAATCAGGATTGTTCTTACAGTTGCCCTAAGCAGAAGTTGGATAGCATTAGGTTTTGTTGGATTTTGTTATTCAAATAAGTAGTAGAAAATTAAAATTAATTCCTACAAAACCTTCGCAGGATCCATGCAATTCGATTAGATTGATAAGAAAGTCATAGAATCTTACCAGGATGACAAAAAGGGCAAGATTCTAGAAGGGAGAGAGTGGGCTTACTCTAGTGATACCCTAACTCGAGCTTTTAGTATTCGGGATCAGATTCAAATGTTGTTACTTAGAGCAACGTCTTCTGCAGGTATCCACACAAACAGACTCTCTCAAAAAGGAATTGGTGTGCTAGCACCCTCTCCTTTTTGTTAAATGACTCTCTTTAATTTTGAGATTTTAATTTCTTTCACCTTTTTAGAGTGAGAGAATGCCTTTTCTCTTCTTAATTCGGCTAAAAACCCTAAAACAGATATATATATATATATATATATATATAAATCTATTAACTTCGAGATAGAGTCAGATTGTAAATAGGATAAACTGTAATTTGAATATGACTCAGAGAATCTAGATAATGTCTGTAATTCAAATATGATTCAAAAAATCTACATAATGTTAGTAATTCGAATATGATTCAGAGAATCTAGATAATGGCATATTCAATGAACCTAGACATATCTAGTACATCAAACTTGGACATTATCAGGTTCATTGAACCTAGACATAGTAAACCCATAATTCGTTCTTGGTCTATTCTAAGTGTGCAATCCTGTAGGTTCATATAACATTGATAGTGGGCTTGAAATTCTGTTTTTGGCCCACAAATCATAAGCGGCCTCTAGCAAGACATTTTGATTACCCAAGTTATGCGAATGTCAATAATCTGACATAACCTAATCCACAATAAGTATTAAAGTCCTTTTGTCACTAGATACCTTGATTAAACATAAGGCATGGTTTATGTCATCTTTATACTATTCAATCATATTGTTTCTCGATCTTAAGTAAACTAATATTGATAACCCTTATCAATTCATTCCATTATGGCCATACATTTTTCTTCAGTCTAACTTATCGAGGGATTCACAGATATCTTTCTCATAATAAATGAGGGACAAATTCCTTCTTAATCACTCATATTCCTCACATGATTCACTCTATATCCAACAACAATCTATTCCATCATCATATTAAAGATAATATTAGATTGTGTCAAAATATAGAACTTGTCATGTAGGAAACCATGGTGATTTCAGGTCAGAGGACTAGGATAATACTATTGTGATGAGAATCACTTATGACAATTATCCATGCAGTATTCTCATAGTGGGTCAATCCAATACATCATTTCTTAAATATATATCTATGAGTTGACTTAGTATCTCATACACATGATTAGTAAAACATAATCATCAGTCAAACTTCGTACTAGTCTTCATTCATCATTATCCTAATAATAAAGACCGACTAGGGATAATTTAGAATATAATTCAATTTTCACCTATTACTATCAAGTCACATACTTGATGACCTTATGTAAAATTAACTATTCATAAAATTAGAATCGAAAACAATAATGAAAATGCCTCTTTATTAATAAAATACAAAAGTAATAAAATCAATATATAGTCATTACATAATTGGCCTAGGGCACATCACTAACACTAACCAGGTACAAACTCCTTCTGTTGGATGTCCTGGTCATGCCAAGCTTTGGTTTCGCTCCTTGAAAATCTTTGGATTCTTATGTGCTTCATTGTGGAACTCATCTGTCTCATTAAGTTGCAAAAAGTGCTTCACCTGCTACTTGCATATACATGTTTAGCTGTTTCATTGCCCAATATGCTTGATGCTCTAATACCTGCCAGAAGATGGCAAGCCTTTCCATATAGCAACCTAAAGAGAGACATCCCTATAGGTGTCTTAAATGCGGTTCGATAAGCCCATAATGCATCATCTAACTTTTTCACCCAATCCTTACGAGAGCTATGAACTAGTTTCTCCAGAATTTGCTTTGCCTCTTTGTTAGATATTTTTGCTTACCCATTAGTCTGAGGATGGTAAGCTAGTGTGATTCGGTGCTTGACACCATATTTCAACAAGAGAGCATCAAATTGCTTATTGTAAAAATGTGTCCCCTCATCACTTATGATAGCTCGTGGAGTTTCAAACCTTGTAAAGATGTTTTTCTAGAGAAAATGAAGCACTATGTTACCATCATTGGTTTAAGTTGCAGCTGCTTCAATCCACTTCGACACATAATCCACCGCAAGGAGGATTTACTTATTGTTGTAAGACAAGGGAAATGGTCCTATGAAATCAATACGCCATATATCAAAAAGCTCCACTTTTAAAATATTCTTCAAGGGCATCTTATTCCTTCTAGAAATGTTTCCCGTTTGTTGGCATCTACCACAAGTAGCAACAAAAGCATGAGCATCTTTGAATAATATGGGCCAATAAAACTTAGATTGCATCACTTTGGTCGTCATTCTATTTCCTCCAAAATGTCCACCATACTCAAGGGTGTAACAATGTCTTAGGATCTCCTCTGCCTCATCCTCTAGCACATATCTTCTTATGATTTGATCAGTACAGTACTTGTTAAGAACTGGTCTTCGCAATAATGGTGCTATACATTAGAAAAGAACTTTTTTTTTATTGATATGAGAGTTCTGGTGGCATGATCTTTCTTGTAAAAAAATTCACGTAGTCTACATACCATGGAAAAGTGCTTGTACATGTGACGACAAAGAGTTGCTCATCTAGAAACTAATCACCAATGGGAAGTTATTGTAACTCTTTTTCTTCTAGTAGTTCAAGTCATGAAAGATGGTCTGCCACCAGATTTTTGTGCCCTTCTTGTCTCTAATCTCCAAATTGAATTCTTAGAGTAATAGAACCTACTAGAGAAGTCTTGGCTTGGCATCCTTCTTGGCCATAAGGTATTTAATTACAGAATAATCTGTAAAGACTATTACCTTTTTGCCAATTAAGTATGATCTAAACTTGTCAAAAGCAAAGACGATGGCAAGTAACTCCTTCTTAGTTGTGGCATAGTTGAGTTAGGAATCATTGAGGGTCCTATTAGCGTAATAAATAGGATGAAATACCTTATTCCTTTGCCATCCTACAACCACTCCTACTACATAATCACTTGTGTCACACATTAATTCAAATGGTAGCCCCTATTCTGGTGCTACAACAATGGGCGCATACACGAGTTTCCCTTTAAGGGTAATGAATGCCTTTTCACACTCCTCATTGAACTCAAAAGGAGTGCCTTGCGTGAGTAAATTTGAAAAATTGAAAAAGGCTTAGAGATATTGGAGAAATCTCTAATAAATCTTCTATAGAAACCTGTGTGACTAAGAAAACTCTAAATCCCCTTAACCGAGGTCGGTGGTGGTAGCTTCTCTATTGTCTCTATTTTAGGTCAATCAATCTCTATCCCCTTAGATGAAACACGGTAGCCTATGACAATCATTTCTTTTACCATGAAGTGGCACTTCTCCCAATTAAGCACAAGATTAATTTGTTCACATCTCTCCAAAACTAATTCTAAATTAGCCAGGCAATGATTAAAGGAATCACCAAAACCAGATAAATCATCCATGAAAATTTCTATAATCCATCCACCATGTCAAAAGAAATCGCCATCATGTATCTTTGGAAGGTTGTCGATGCATTGCAAAGGCCAAATGGCATCCAACGAAATGCAAATGTACCATAAGGGCATGTAAACATGGTCTTCTCTTGGTCTTCTAATGCAATGGCTATTTGGTTATACCTCGAGTAACCATCTAGAAAACAATAATACCCATGTCCTACAAGATGATCTAGCTTTGACAACAAAGGGTAAAAAAGGTGATCTTTCCAAGTGGCTTTGTTTAATTTCTGGTAGTCTATGCAAATCCTCTATCCATTGACGGTCCTTTTTAGAATCAGCTCATTGTTCTCATTTTCGCTACCATCATAGCACCCTTCTTTGGCACTTCTTGCACCGGGCTAACCCATAAGATATCAAAGATTGGATAAATCACTCCCGCATCTAACCACTTCAACACCTCCTTATGAACCACCTCTTTCATGGTTGGATTGAGTCTTTATTGTGCTTCTATCAATGGCTTGTAATTTTCTCCCAATAAGATCTGATGCATGCATATGGTTGGACTTATCCCTTTTATATTCACTAGAGACCACCCAATAGCCAACTTATATCTTCTAAGCACTCATAGCAACTTGTCTTCTTCTTTATTAGAAAGGCTAGAAGAAACAATCACCACTAAAGAAGATGAATCACCAAGGAATGCATACCATAGATGATTAGGTAATGGTTTGAGCTCAAATGTAGGTGGTTTCTCAATTGAAGGAATTGATCAAGAAGGACCTTATCCGAAAGTTTCAAAGTACCTCTAGTTTTTGGGACCAAAAAAATCCATCCAATTAACAATCTCCATGATGTTGTTATCTTCAAGAGTAGATGGAGTAGGATGAGCCAAGCTTGCTTCTAGAGGGTCTTCTGACTTGCCAAAGTATTAAGAGGCTAAGGCATTCAGGTCGTCAATACAAAAGCAACTATCACTAGCTCCTGGGTACTTAATAGCATTTAAGACATTGAAAATCACTTCTTCTTTCTATACCCAAAGCCTTAATTCTTCCTTTTAAACATCAATAAGCGCCCATCCGATTGCCAAGGAAGGCCACCCTGATATGATAAGGATCTTTTTTTCTTCTTCTATATCTAGCACCACAAAATCTACAGGGAATATAAACTTTTCTACCTTGACAGGGACATCCTCAATAACTCCCCTTGGATGCTTAATAGACCTATCAGCCAATTGCAAAGAAATAATTGTAGATCTACCTTCACATAATCCAAGCTTCCTGAAAAGAGATAGAGGCATTAAATTAATACTAGCACCCAAGTCACACAAGGCCTTCTCAAATACAGAATCCCTATGGCACATGGAATAATAAAGCTTCCTGGATCTTTGAGCTTTTAAGGCAACTTTCTCTAGATGATGGCACTGCACTCTTCAGTAAGTGCAACATTTTCATACTCCTCTAACATCCTCTTGTTTGAGAGGATGTCATTCATAAACTTATATAACTTGGCATCTATTCAAGTGTATCAGCGAAAAGATTGTTAATTTGAAGCTTCTTGAAAACATCAAAGAATTTAGCAAACTTTTTATCTAGTTTGCTCTTCTTAAGGGCTGAAGGAAATGAACACTCACTGCTAGCTATTGGGGAGGCAACGGTTGAGCTTCAAGCATGTCTTCAACTTGTTCTTGATCAATCTTTTTAGATTTTTCACCACTTGAAGGCATCTTCAATTTTTTTTTGCTTGCCAAGGTGATTGCCTTGTGTTACTCTTCAGGATTTACTTACATGTTGCTAGGCAAATTACCTTGTTGTCGACCAATATCCACGTTAACTAATTGACCAATTTGACCTTCCAAATTCTAGATTTGAGCAACTTGATTCTAGAAGTTGGTCCTAGTCTTAGTTAAGAACTTATCAGTATTGTTAGTCAACTAGAGCAAAGTGACTTCTAAATTATTCTTCGTCTCCTCATGTTGAAATCCCTCTTGAGAATGCCCCATTTTTTGATTATTTCTCCATGAAAAGTTTAGACAATTATGCCATCCTAGATTGTATGTGTTGGATAATAGGTTGTTCTATTGTCTGTTATTATTACCAACAAACTGTGCCTACTCTATTTGAGGATGTTGGAATGGATTTCCTACTTGACATTCTTCCCTGGAATGGTTGCCTTAGCAGAAATCACACATAAACTGAGGAGTTTGAATGGCATTAACAGCCAATTAGCTATTCTAGAATTGCTTACTAAGAGCTGTGGCTTAAGCAATCAATGCATATAAAGCTTCAGCTTCATAAACCCCCAATTACTTTCCTTATTATTGGCCTCTCACTTGGCCATTGAAAGTTATTGGTGGCTACATCGTCTAGCAACTCATATGCCTCATCTTCATTTTTCTTCATAAATGCTCCCCCTATGGATGCATCAATTAAAGTTTAGGTGTTGCCTATCGACACATTGTAAAAATTGTGGACTTGCATCCATTTAGGTAGCCCATGATAGGGACACTTCTTTAATAGCTCTTTATACCTCTCCTTAACATCAGCCAAAGTCTCGTTTTCATATTGAGTGGAATTGTGGATCTCAAACTGCATCTTTGTTGTTTTTGTTGGAGGAAAGAACTTGCAAGGAACTTGCAAATCAAATCTTCCTAAGTAGTAATAGAATCTATTGGCAAAGATTTCAACCAACTTTTTGTTGTAACTCTCAAAGAGAAAAGGAACAGTTAAAGGCGAGTAGCGTTATCAGAAACACCATTATACTTGATAGTATCATAAATTCCAAAAAATTAACAATGTAAGCATTGAACGCTTCAGTAGGCAATCCAATGAATTGGATTCCTCAAATCACTCATAAAGTCATCGGCTTTACTCAAAATTATTCGCACCAATAGCCGGCCTTCTTATGACCAATTGAATATTGGTCGCAGTCGGTAATGCATAGTCCCTTAAGGTGATTGGTGGGTTGGCCTCATTTTGTATTTCACCAAGATCAGCCATAGTGTCTTGCACCTGATTGAGAGCTTCTCTTATCTCCCTCTTATTCCTTTGACAAATGTACTTTCTATCTCAAAATCGAGAGGAAATAAGTCATTACTCCTAGACCTTTATATGCACCTAGATAAACTCCTACGACAAAGAATTGAAAACAACTATGATTAATAAACTAAAAGACAAATTCAAAGCAAAAGTAAAGTTATTTTGTTTGATATTAATGAAAACCAAATAGTCCCCGACAATGGCACTAAAAGCTTATTGGTATTTTTCTAACACAAGTGCATGTGTCATCAACAAGTAATTAAGTGAGAGTAAAAATCATTTCTTCGAGGACTAATTGTCACCAAGCACTGAACTAATTTAACTCTAATTCTATTTGAACAATTAAATAATGAAAAACAATTGAATAATGAAATGGCAAAAAGAAGATAAACTAAATTAATGAAAATGATAAAATGCAAATTCAACAGACAAAATTTTAATATATTAAGACATCTAGGGATTTCGACTCATCGGACTAATCCTATCTAATTTATCTAATTTAATCAATTGATTTTACTCTTATGCCGATAATAAAATTCTCTTAGGTAATTGCTAATCTTTCTCAAGCATTAACAATTTATCCCAGCTAAAAAATTTCCTATATCCTTATCGGAACTCTAAACTTACCAAGATTCATTAAGAACAAGAAATTCACAATATTACACAAGTCTCATAGATATCTCTATCCTACGATAATCTCATGGCAGTCAATCATAGTCCAATTTAATTATTGCTTCTCAGCCTTAAATCAAATAATAAAAAGTGCAGAAGGTGCGCAAAATTTTACAAGCACTAAGATCAGATTAAAGGCTTAGCATAGATAATGAATAAATATCAAATTGAATTAAATTAAAAAAAAAGTGAACATTCATAATTCAGCTACATCATAGACCTAGAAAAGGAGAAGTTAGTTCATAATGAGACTAAAAATATTCTTAAATAATGTCTTAAACATAATGAGTGGGGGAAGAGAATTGTGTTTGGATACGAAGATTGGTTCCATCTCCGGGCTCCATTGTTCTTCTTCTACTAGGCTGTGAGTTCTCCCCTCTTATCTATAGTTTTTTCTATTAAAAATCATCCTTCAACCCCCTCATAATGTTTTATTTATATGCTATGGTTTGAAAGGATAATTTTGAGATGAAATTAAACTTAGAGTTGAATAAAAATCTCACCGGCACCTAAGCTCCATATTTCTGATGCTTAGGCTTTGCAATAGTAGATAGGTGCCCACGTTGTAGCTCCTAGGCTTCATAATGGTGCCTAGGCACCCAAGTTGTAGTGCCTAGGTGCTACACTACTTATTGATTATGTTTCTTCAAAGAGGCACCTAGGTGCCCAAGTTATAGCGCCTACTATACTCTCTAGTTTTACTATGAGATTTCTCCTACAAGAGTGCCTAGGTGCCCATAGGCTGGCGTCTAGGCTTCATTCCATCTCTGAGTCCACTTGAGCTCATTTTTTGGTCCCTTTTTCCTTGCACTTTGCTAATGTGCATTTTTTCCCTCAAAACCTACAAAGGAGCATAAAATACTATCAAATTCCTAGAAATTACTCAAAACTAACAAAATATTAAATTAGAATCATCTAATTAATGAGCCTAAAACTAACTTATTAGCCTCTCCTTCAATTTCAACAACCTCAACAATTGCAAGAGAAAAAGCCTCTATCAGAGGATATTGTTGTTCAACTCGCCGCCACCACCAATCAACTTGTTTCTAAAGCTAATCAATTCATATCCAAAACCAAGCAATCCTTTCAAAACCATTCGGCCTCTATTTGAAGTTTCGAAGCACAAGTTGGTTAAATAGCTAATGCTCTCGCTGGAAGAACTCAAGGAATATTTCCAAGCACTACTGAAACAAACCCTCAAGAGTATGTCAAAGCAGTCATTCTTTGAAGTAGCAAGGATTTAATACATTATGTTAAAGAAGATATTGACAATCTTGAACCATCTAAACCTCCAACGGAAGTTGAAGAACCAAAGTCAAAACTTTTTTCCTAGCAACCCACCACACTATGTTCTGCTCATTCCATTTCCATAAAGGCTTAGAAGAAAAACTTGGATAAGCAATTTCCCAAATTTCTTGAAGTCTTTAAGAAGTTACACACCAACATCCTTTTCTTGGACGCCTTAGCACAAATGCCTAGCTATGTGAAGTTCATGAAGGAGATTCTGTTGAACAAAAGGAAGCTCTAAGAATATGAAGCAGTGGCATTGACAAAAGAATGCAACACAATCTTGCAAAAGAAATTGCCACCAAAGCTCAAAGGACCAGGAAGTTTTACCATTCCTTATATGATCGAAAATTCCCATTTTGAAGAAGCCTTATGTGATTTAGGTGCGAGCATCAATTTAATGCCTCTTTTTGTTTACAAGAAGCTTGGGTTAAGAAAATCAAAACCTACTATGGTTTCAATTAAACTTGCCAATAGATCGATCAAATACCCAAGAGGAATGATATAAGATGTGCTCATCAAAGTTGACAAGTTCATTTTCCCTATAGACTTTGTTGTCTTGGACATGGATGAAGACCAAGACATTCCTATCATTCTTGGTCGACCATTCCTTAACACAGGAAGAACTTTAATTGATGTGAAAAAAGAAGAATTAACCGTAAGAGTCTAAGATGAATAAGTCACTTTCAATGTCTTCAAGGCAATGAAGTTTTTATCTGAAACTAAAAGTTGTTTCTGAGTGGATACCATTGATCAATATGTAACTAAAGAGTTTTTCAAAGCCTATCCAAAAGATCCGCTTGAAGCTTGTCTTGTCAAAGGATGAAAAAATTAAAGAATGCATGACCATATTGGAAGCAATTCCTATTGCTAATTTCTTCAAGAAGCGAAGAGTTGAAGAAATTGGAAAAAGGGTAAACATAGACAATTTGTCAATGAAAAAGTACCCACACTCAAGCTAAAACCATTACCTTCTCATCTCAAATATGCATTTTTAGGGGAGTCTTCTGCACTTATAGTCATTCTCTCATCATCTTTGAGTGAATTGTAAGACGAAAAGTTGCTTCATGTTTTGAGAGAGCAAAAGATTACCCTAGGATAGTCTATTGCTGACCTCAAACGAATACGCCCTTCAATCTATTGGAAAAACAAGTACGCAGCAAAATTTTGAAAATTTTAAATCAAAGTATTTTTCAAAACACAAGTTTGACATGCTATATACATAACTTAATCAGATCTTACAAACCTTTGTATACTAAGAGCTCCTGCAATCAGTGAAGAGAAGAACGTTTCAAAAGTGCCTCCACCAATTAGCCTTTTTTATTATTCTCTAACCACGATTGGAGTGTGTGTAGGTGCACATTATGTAGCTCTTCCCTAGTGACTCTTCTTCCAACTAATTGAGATAACCCAAATCCAAGGTTCATGATTGTGAACAATAGCTCTTAAAGAGTTCCAGAGTTTCTCATAGTAGAGTACTTACTCTAAACTTATCAACTGATCTGAATAACTAAGAAAACTCACTCCCTATTTATAGAGGTCAGACTTAAGGCTGGTCATTATCAAATAAGGCCTCAAAAATTTGAATATGGATCAACGTCTAATAAAATCGTGTCAAAAACCCATAATCAGATCATCCTTAGATCTGTAGGCCAAGCTAATAGATCGGCCTACCAAACTTACTTTATCGGTTGGCCAAACTAACAGATCGGCATGCCAAACTTGCGATAATATGATCTTTGAGAATCTTTTATTTCCAACCTGAGATTCGTTAGATATAACCTTAGTTTTAATTCAAATAACCCAATAGAGAAGTTATCTAATTAAAATAGTCATTTCTGGATAATCTTAAGGAAAATAAATATTCCTGATAATTCAACCAGTCTATCTTGAATTAATTTACAAAATTAATTCAATCGATAAGTAGACATCGATTATCTGGTCCTATCAAATTTCAGCCAATCTAATAATTTCATATAAGTCACCAATTTATTAGAAAAGCACGCCGTATCATTATAGAATTTATTATGAGCTAGCAAAGGGGACCTGATGGACCTAATGTTTCATAAACTAGTAAAGAACTAACTTTTAGTCCTTTTAAAGGACCATCCTTTACTATTCTGTTAATCCTATCAAGGTTAACATGACCTTATCTAAGGTGTCATCGGTATGTTTCATCATCAGAAGAAACCTTTTACTTCTTGGGTTTTGGTTATTCAATTTTGAACATTTCAACATTGAGTAGTGATTTTTCATTGGGCCTCAAAGTATAAATCCCATTTTCTAGATGTGCAGAACAAATATGCAAACCATTTTTACAAATATTAGCATAATTACCATTAAAAGAAACATTAAACATTTGTTCAACCAACCTGGAAACAAAAATCAAATTTTTACAAAAACTAGGAATATAATAAACATGTCCAATATTAAAACCTATTTTTAAAATAAAGTTTAACTACTCCCACTGCTTTAGCATAAACAACTGCTGCCATTCCCACTCTCATTGTTTGCTTCCCATCAGTAAGCTCCGTAGAAGAACTAAGCATCTGCAAAGAAGAACAAACATGGTTAGTTGCCCCTAAATGAACTACCCAAGGTGAAGTATCATCTTCAACTAAATAAGCTTCTAAAACAAGTAAATCTAATTTACCATTCTTCTTCTTTTCTTTGAGCTCTTGAAGATACTTCTTGCAATTTCTCTTCCAGTGCCCAATTGCACTGCAGTGGAAACATTTTCCTTTGGGCTTCTTTTGCTTTGAGCTCTTTTTGTTGTTGTTGCTCTTGTTCCTCTTGGGTTGTCCTCCATTCTTAGGCTAACCATTTCCTTTAATTCTCTTCTTCCTCTTCTTGTTCTTCCGTAGAAGAAGAAGGTTGAGCTTCTACAACATTTGCCTCACCTTTTTTGGTCTTTTCTTTTGAAATAGACTTGAAGGTTTACAGCTCATTAAGCAACTTAGTCATGTTATATTTCATTTTGTTCATGAAATAATTGCTCTTAAACTAAAGGAACGTAGGGGAGAAGGTTTCTAAAATCATCCCCACCTATGTAGCTTCATCTATCATCGCCCTATTTACTTCAGCCTCATGGAGATAGTTAACTATTCTAAGAACATGTTCTCTGACCGAAAGCCCTACCTTCATTTTGGTGTTCATCATAGCCTTAACAGCTTCATGATGTGCCTTTTTAAAAGGTTTGCCATGTATGTCTTGTAGAGACTACATTATCTCATAAGTAGTCTCCATGCTTTCGTGCTTCATCCTAAGCACGTCAGACATGCCAACCAAAAGGAAGCAGCGGGCCTTGTTGTTTGCCTCAATCCAACAATGATATACTTTTCTTACATTATGAGAGGCATTGATAACAGGTAGTAGAGGGCATTCCTCTGTTAGGACAAACTTATAATTTTCACAAATTAGTACAATATCCATGTTACTCTTCCACTTGACAAAATTATCTCCGGTTAATTTTTCATTTACAAAAATAGCAACTATTAGATTAGACATTGTTGCTGTAATAAATAGATAAATGACATAAATTAAACAGTTGCATAAACATCATAAATATACATTTTGGAGTATTAAACGTGATGCATGATGCATATAAAAAACACATAAAATATTTTACTAATTCTACAATTATTCAATTTTAATAAATAAAGGCCTTGCTTGGTTTTGTTCTCAAAATTTTGGAAATGTTTTCATACGGTTTTTGAGACATAAATTTTAAAAACACTCTTAGCATAATTCCCAAAAAATTCTCATTATCCAAATAAAAATATTTTCACTTATTTTGAAAACAATACTAAACGACACCAAAGTGTCACCGTAGGGTAGGTCAAATTATTTATAAATTGAATTGAGAAACTCTCAATTAATAAATATATTCAAAATATCTCATATTTTGTATTTTTATTAATAATCATTTATTTTTGGTCAAGAAACAATTAACAAATTCATTTTATCTTTATGAGTCCAATCCACTATTTCATATTTTAATAACTTAACTCAAAATCGCCACCATAGAGGAGGTCAATTTTGAAATACATTAAAAAATCCTATCTTTTGGAAGCCAACCTTGTTACTGGTTTAAATGGACACCCTCTGTAGGGGGAGGGCAAAATCAAAGCGTCGCAAGATGCCACATAAATCTTATGGTGTTATGCTAATAGTAGAGACCGCAAGTTATATTGTTATATTACCTTCTCCAAGTCATTATTTTAAAATGATGTGTTTTATTTTATAAAACAACCTATGTTTCATAATTCTAATAAATAAAAACAATTTTTAATTATTAGTTATTATTATGTGTTGATAGAATCGCATCCTATTTACACCTAGATAAATTATCATATTTAAAAAAAAAACTAAATTTATTATAAATTGTCTAAGCTATCCAACATTAAACAATTTAAAATCAGATTGCTTAGAATTAATGTGAATTTTACCAAGTTTTAACTATTAAAACTAAAATTACATTATTTCATTGATTAATAAAAAAATTAAAATTAAAATTTTACAAAATCAACCTAATTAATGTTAATCTCATTACATTAATTTCATCTCATATTAAATCATTTTATTAACAATTTTATAAAAAATGAAATAATATGCAAGTGTATGCATGTCATGTTATAATAATTATAAGTGGGCACTTTTCTAGATGGCATGTTATATTGCATGAAGATGTTATCATAATCACCACATGAAATAATAATGTGAAAATAAAATAAATAAGGATTTTTGACCAGGTTCTTTTGGATAATTAAATTAGAACAAAAAAAAAAGATAAAAAAATTGCAAAGGTCTTCTAGTAACAAAATATTTCCCGGTTCCAATTTTGTAGACTCCATCTAGCGGTTTGCTGTTCAAAAAACTGCTAGGTTACTTTTAAATTTTGATAAGCCCAAGTTCATAACTAGGCTAGAAGTCTATTGGGTTACAGAAGGTAACCAAACCAACTTCATCTTCTTCATCAAAATTTTCTTCACCTATAGCGTGTGAAGTCACCTCTAGTTTAAATGTAGAGAACAATAAAAAAAAATTTCGTGTATGACTTTATGATGATTCCCCTTTATGTGTGATTTGTTTTTATAGAAACCGTATACGTTAAACAGTTTATATATATATATATATATTATTTATTTTTTATAGAAACCGTATACATTGAGTGGCTAATATATATATATATATATATATTATAAAAACCATATATGTTAAACGTTTTATATATATATATTTCAATTTTTTTAAAAAAGAAGAGTTTAATGAGATTGTAAGTTGATTAAGAATTATGTAAGTGCATCTCATGCACAATAATAAAGGCAAACACCTTCTGAACGTGAAGGTACTCAGAAAAAATTAAAAAATAAAAAAATAACAATAAATTACAAAAAGCCTATGCTCCCTTATGGGCTTATACAAATTTGATCTAATCAAATAGAAAATAAAATTATTAATCCAAAAGAACTATATAATTAATGACTAAAAATCTATTCATGAAAATTACTCATTCATCACATGAACAAAACTAGAAAAAAATGCAAAATACCCACAAACATGCATCAAGAACATGATATTATCAAAATAAAATCATGTTAATTAAAATTATATATGCTATAACCCACTCTGACACCATTTGTTGGAATAAAATATAAAACATAATGGAAAGAACGGATCATTGATAAACAAAAATTTTCTGAAAACTTTGTTTATCAAGATAACTATATAATTTTAATTAATAATAGAAAACTATGAGAATTTTTACAAACATCTAGAAGACCTATTAGGGTATCCTAGGTTTCCTATTTGATATCACGGTCTTCCAAGCCAAGCCCCCACACCAATGGAAAGATGAGTGGTTGTCAAACTGCAAGAAAGAATTAACCTCACATTTTTGTGGATCTGTTATGTACTCAATACATGAGATAATAGACCTCTTTTTAGAGAAAAAACTCTTAAATTTTCCTCTTTAAGTATTCTTTAGAAGTTACATGAAAAGATCTATGGAGATAACAATTATTTCTATCTTTTATATTTAAGCAGTTAATTATTTTTCAATTAATTTTAATTTATTTTAAATTTGAAATAGCTACTATATCAGACATATGGGGAAGAAATATACTCTACATTTCTTATTCCTTTTTTTGAATTTGAATCACTTACATGATTCTACAAATATGTATATACATACATATACATACACATATTTACTTAAAAAAATGTTAACAAGATTTTCATGTATACATATTTATAATATAATTAAATCTTTAATATATATATATATTTAAATTCAAAAATAAGTCATATTTATTTAAGAATAGATTTTTAAATTAATTAATAATTTAATTTTGTATCCATATTGAAAAAGACAAAATGTGGTCCCACTACATATGTGTCACACACAAAATTAAAATATATTTAAATAACCCTATTATTCAAATATCATCAATTAATTAATTTAAAACATATTTAATTAATCTCTTTAATTAAATATAATCAATTAATTAATTAACTAATGCTTAGTTAAATGTGACAAAATTTATCACATTACATTATGTGTCACAAAGAACATTTTCTGTATCACATTAATAACTCAAGTGTGAAATAATTAATTCAGAATTCAATAATTCTAAATTAAATATGTATAATTGATTCTATACATTAAATCTAATAGAGTGTTATAGAGGGGCATTGGGGACCTATGGACTTATAACCCAAGCTCCAATAAACTTTGACAATTAATTAAACTCTTTAATAATATGCCAAATTTATTAGTTTTAGTGTTAATCCACTAAAAGACTGAAACTAAACTCTTGAGATTACAGTAAAACTTACTCGAAAAAAATTAGTGAGTAGTCTATTGATATAATCATTACATATAAGTTAGTCCTCCATAAATAGTTCATAATAAGAGCTAGGTTCAATTTTTGTTTACCTCTCTTATTACATCTTTATTCTTGAGTTCTAATAATTCTCTAATGAATAGTTAATTTATAATCTTTTTATGAACGAGCGCTTTATTGTTCAAACTTTAAATTGTCACTCAAGAGAGCTATTACAGAAGGAAAGGATTTCGTATCTGTACAATATTATTCCCAAGAATTTATTCTATTATATTTCTAAGATGCTAAGTTATAATCTACGTTTAAATAAATCTTACCATGCAAGTCAAAAAAATATATTGTCATAAATAGGAGTCTAAGAACTACTCAAGATTAAGACTGTCAAATATATGATCATTATAGTGATAAATTTGAATATTTTATTTATAACAGATGATTATTAGAGATTCATAATTTATCTAGCCCATTCCTATAGGATCTTAGTATATAAAATACCTCAAATCAATGTCTCTATATGAATAGCCTAGATAAGACTTTCATTCCAAATGAGATTATATCGTACTTGTAATTTTTAATTAAAGATCCCAAACCGTAATTAATTATTACGAACTATTTAGATTATTATCTATAAATTTTATGTCGAAGCATATAACATTAATATGCTAAATTTATAATCACGTAAATAATCATGAAATTTTCTTGATATTTATTAAAGTATTCATAATATATATCCAAAATAATTACAAATGTCATTTTATTTATTTATTAACAATATGTACAATGTTGTAGTTTATAGATCAATAACCACAACAAGGACACATGATTGAAAAGATGAGATTGCTCTTACAAGGTTGAAAAGATGATGATGAAAAGGAAACAAGAGAAGAGAGAGATGATTTTTAACTAGGCACAAACGTGAAAGGACAATGGAAGGAATCAAAACGAAAAAAGTGAAAGAAAGGAAACAAGAATGAAACGTTTCATTCTTTTTTGGTACAAAATGCCACGTGTCAGTTAGAGGTGGATGTGCACTTAGAGACTTTTTTATAGGTTTAAGATTAATGCTATGTTTGGTGTGATGGATTATTGGAAGGAAAGAAAATGGTGGAGAGATAAAGAGAAGGAAAACATTTATAGTGGTTGTTTGGTAGAGTGGAAAGAAAAGTATGAATAGAAAACAGGAGGGATTTTTAAGCCACGAGGCGTACCATATTTTATCGTTCTAAAGGTGACTGGATTATGGGAGAGAAAATATATTGTTCATATTACTTACTCTTTAAGTACAATTTTTTCCTTTAAATTCCTTTTAATGTTTTCTTTAGCCCTTTTTAGTTGGAAAAAATATCATTTATATATATTTTTCAATTATTATACTTTTTTTTTTACAAAAACTATTCCTCATTAACCTTGAGCAATTTTTTTGATAGGATTTTACCATAGCAATTTCGTAAAGCGTTTTTTTATATGACAGTTGTACATTATAATATTTGAACAAAATGGTAATTGTATTAATAATAGTTTTTTCACTCTTTTAGTTTTTCTTACAATACCAATAAGAGAAAGTAAAATTATTCTCTTTCGACCTTCAAATACCAAACAAGTAAAGAAAAAATCAAAATTTTTCACTTTCCTTCAGTTTTTTTCCTTCATAGCTTTCTCTTTCCTCCTATTTTTTTTCCTTCTTACTAAATGGAGCACAAGATATTATCTTTTAATGAATTTAAACTGGGATTATTATAGTTGAGGATCAATCTTTGTTACCTATTTTTTCAAAATAGGATTATCTTATTTTTAAAAAAAAAAAGAAAAATAAATTATGATAATATTGTTTACGAGTTCTCTTTGCCTTAATTTTGTCAGGTAGAATTTTTGGGTTCAGACGTGACAGTATAGAAAACATCTTTTCAAGAAAAAAAAGGAATTGCATCAAATAACACATTTTTAATATTTTTTTGAAAGACAGATTTTCAAATTTTAATAAAAGTAAAAAACAATTTTTAACATAATAGTAAATAACTCAATTACAGCACCAAAGGTGGCATCTAAGGCATATTGTTGCTGAACTTGGATCGCTCAGGTACTAAGGTAAGTCCGAATGTTCTTATTCATCAAATAAAAAAATAAAAGTCGGAATGTTGTTTGATGGTAACAGAAACAAGAGTATTGTTCTATTAGTATTTCATTCTTGCTGTTTTATACCCTTTGATAATTCATCCAAAAAAAAGTTTTTTTTTTTTTGAAGAAGTTATAACACCACTCATTTTTTTAGTACTCGTTGGCATCGAGGAAGAAAGGGAAGTATATTACTTGTCTGATTACCTTTAATTCATTGCAGATTGAGACAGCAATTGAAGAAGGCTTCCATTGCTATTAACTTCTCGCATTTAGTAGGAAAATTGATTAAAGACACAAAAATGTAATAGAAATTCAAATTTTTATGAAAAGAAGCACTATGGTGAAAAGGTTCGAATTGTGTTTTAAATCCGCAAAATAAGAACCTTAAAGTTGACATCAATAGGTTTCAAGGCTTAATGGAATAACTAACTGTAACACCCCGAAGTTAATTAAGTATAATTAGAGTATTAAATGGTGGATTAGTGTGCCATAATGATTATTTTAAACTTAACTAGATTACTTTGTGAAATTTTTAAATTAATGTCATTTTGATTCTTTTAATGATTTTTAATTATTTTTAAGTGCTATTTTAAATTTTAAAACAAAACATTTCGTCAAATGACCAACACGTCCCTTTTGAAAAATCACGTGTTGTACACATGGTTTTCCTTCACTGGTTTTGTCTCTCTTTCCTTTATTTATTTCACTCATCCTCTCACTTTTTCTCTCACGCTCATCTCTCTTCTCTCTCTCCTTCCCCGTAGGTCTCTCTCTCACTCTCTCTCGATTTCTCTCATCCTCTCTCTAAGTTTTTGATTCAAAATTTGATTTCAAGCTTTGGGATTGTGGATTGAAGGCTCGGGAGCACGATTGAGCAACCACAAACTCAATTCAAGCTTCGATTCAATGTTAGTTTTCAAAATTTCAAAACTTTTTACATTTTTCAAATTTTCTTCCATTTTGAAATCTAAGAGTTTCTAAGCCTAGAAAAGCTTCAATCTAAGTTAGATGGACTTAGATTAGCTAGAATGCAAATTTTATTTCATCAAAAACGGATTGAAATCAAGATTTTTCATTTTTCCTCTATTTTCTCTATTTTAGGATTTTTGTGAAAATCTTGTTTAAAACTTGTTTTAATCCATTAAAAAGTGTTCTACTATGATTTTTTATTGTTTATGATGATTACCCATGCCTGAGAATTGAGAAAACAAGTTAGATTTGAAGATTTGGATTCGGGATGCCAAGAACCCGTGCGTGGA
>CAMOHE010047889.1:2295-20878 GCA_946598075.1 Artocarpus hirsutus
CTTACTAAGCATAAGCTTATTTAAGTTTTTCATCATGTTGCAGATAAGGGTAAGAAAGTGATGGAATAGGCGGAGGACAATGATAGGCGTGTGAGCTAAGGAAGATGGTTGCAAATGGAAGAACGCTAAGGAAAGAGAATTTTAAAGAAATGTTCTATGATTCTCGATTTGAGTATGTTTATATCTTAAAGATACATAATTTTATAAATTTTGTGAATGTTTGTTTAATGTGTTTTTATTATTTTATAAAATTTTCTTCCGCATTTGAAGTTTTAAAACTTGTTATCAAAATTTTTTTTAAAAGGTTCGGCCTGCCGACTATACTGGTCGGACTGCCAAAGTTTTTCCAATCGGCCTGCCGGTTGCCAAGCATCGGCTTGCCGATCTTGTGGATTTTGAAAACCCCATTTTGCAAGGCCTCGGACGGCCTGCCGATGGGTGACCTTCGGCCTGCCGGTTAAGTTCGGCCTGCTGGCCGAGACATGTTCGAAAAAAATTTTATCTTTTGTTTTTCAAAGGCCATTTAATTATAAATAATATTAGCAAACTATTTATACAATGTCTATGGAAAAGCAAATTGTTTTTAATTAAGAAAGATCATAGTTTCTTATAAATTGTATATTTGTATAAAAAAAAATGTATGTAAAGATCCTGAGAATGCTTTTCCAAATTATGATTTCAAATACATGTTATCAATTACAATAGTTTGCTTCAGTTTTAACGAATGAATGTAACGATATCTGTGACGTCCGGAAAGGGGGCGTTACATTCTTAGAATTATAAGGGAGAATGGCTATACTATAGAAATATCAGCGAAGATATATGCAAAATATACCTTTCAAAACAAGAAGTGATTGAACCAAAGAGCAATCAACACTTGTAAAAACTCATAGATTAGAGACTTGTGCTGATAATGTGTTATGAAATAAAGCAAAGTATAACAAAAAACTAAAGAGAACAAGAGAGAAAGACAAGAGAAAATTAGAGATAAAATAACTTTCTATACTTTCGCTTGTGAGGGATGAAAACATACAAGCTTAGCACAACCTCTATTGATAGGCCAAAAATCATACTAGAGATAATATCAATAGACATAACTTACATAGGTTTCATATATAATTAAGGGAGACATAATTCACAATATTAAGAGAGATTTAATGAGGAAATAATGTGGTCTAAATGTGAATTATAAATTTTCAATAAAATCTTTGCATATAACTCATTGAATACCAAGAGGTGGCATCTACATACACTTGATTCACAACAATAATCAAATTAATTACAACATTTTAAACTTAAAAATCTAGAATTTCTAGAACCTCTTAAATTCTTGAAATATCATTAGGATGTAATATTTTACAATTTTAAAGCATTTTGTACGTAAGTAGCATGTGATTGGTTGATTTTAAATTGTAATGGAAAAAGAATAATTTTTTTGTTCGATTGACATTTGACTTGAAAATATAGGAATTGTCATTTAACAGGGATAGATTATATTCTAATTGGTTTGTCAAATTGCTATATTACCGAGTATTACGAGAGCAATGCTAAGTCGATTTTATAATTAAGATTTTTTTTCCCTCTAATTGGTTTTTTCAAATTACAATCCTGTTAACACCCATCCATTGCACACTCTATTCTTTTTTTTTCCCCCTTAAATTTCTATCTCGGTTTGACTCTTCTTCTTCTTCTTCCTTTTTTTTTTTCCCCTCCAACGTTCCTTTTTCTCACACTTTTTATTTATTCTCTCCTAATTCTTTCATGTAATTCTCTCTTACATGCTCTTTTGACTTTCTCTTCTCTTCTTTGTCTCTTAGATTTTCCTCTTCTTTCTTTATCCTACCCCTCTCTTATACTGAATTTTTCTCGTTATATTTTCTGCCTAAACTAGTTTTTCCCCTTCCTTAAATAAATAAATAAATAAATAAAAACAAAAAGAGCTAGTTTTTTCCTTCTCTTTTCTCTTGCAATTTCTTATACTTCTCGTAGCTTTTTTTATCCACCATCTCTTTCTTCCCATTGAAATACAATTTTTTTTTTATTTCCAATTTCTCGCTATTGTATCTCCTTATTCCCTTTTATTGTTTTTTTTGCCTCTCTCTGCCTTTGGCTTGTTTCCTTCTTTTTATTAATCTTTTATCATTCTTTCTCTTTAACTCTCTTTTTCTCTTAATTAAAAGTTTTGACTTAAATATTCATGAAAAAACCCTATGTTGGGAATAATATTATATAGATATGGAATTCATTCCTTCTTTATTGAAGTTAGAAGAATGGTTCTCTTGAGTGATGATTCGAGATTTGAATAGTAGAACGCTCGTTCACAATAAAATTATGAATTAACTATTCGTTAAAGAATTATTGGAATTGAAGGATAAAGATATAATAAAAGAGATGAAGAGAAATTGAACCTGGCTCTCATTATGAACTATTTATGGAGGACTGATTTATATGTAATGATTATATCAATAGACTACTCGCTAATTTTCTTTGAGTAAGTATCACTATAATTTCAAGAGTGTAGTTTCAGTTATTTAGTGAAGTAACATTGAAACTAATAAATTTGACACATTGATTAAAGAGTTTAATTAATTGTCAAATTTATTGGAGTTTGGATTATAGGTCTATAGGTCCCCAATGCCACCTCTATAATACTATATTGGATTTAACGCATAGAATGAATCATACATATTTAATTTAAAATTATTGAATGTTGAATTAATTATTTCATACTAGAGATATTAATGTGACATAGAAAAAGTTCTTTGTGATACATAATATAATATGATTAATGTGGTCACATTTAACCAAGTATTAGTTAATTAATTAATTGATTATATTTGATTAACGAGATTAATTAAATATGTTTAAAATAATTAATTGATAATATTTGAATAATAAGATTATTTGAATATATTTCATTTTTTGTGTGCGACATATGTGTGGTGGGACCATATTTTGTTTTTTCCAACTTGGACACAAAAAAATTAATTATTAATTTAAAGATTTATTTTTAAATAAATATGATTTATTTGTGAATTTAAATAAATGTGATTTATTTAAATTAATTATATATCCATGTATATCTTATAAACGTGGGATTACATGAATTTGATCTGGTTTTGATCTAAATTCGTATATGAGTATTACATGTATATAATATATATTTATATATATATATTAAATCCCATTTTGGAAGATTTGTTTTATAAACAAATCCATAATATACACGCGCGCACAGACACACACGATCTATATATAACATTGAAACGTGTTTAAAAACATAAATAAAATTAAATTAAAATTAAAAAAAGGAAGGAAAGAAAAGAAACGTGGAGAACATCCTCCTCCACATATCTGATTGTGGCTTGTGTGGTTCACTCACTAAAATATTTAGTGGGTGGTTTTCAAATTTTAAAAATCAATTAAAATAAATAACTAATTGATTAGTTATAAAAAGAAAGAGAACATTTATCTTAGAACTTTTTATGTTGAACACATAGCATATCCAGAAAAATATGAGATTAATTTATTCTTGCAATTTGACGCTCATTCATCATTCCATTGGTGTGGAGGCTTAGCTTGGAAGATCATAATGCCAAATAAGAAAGCTAGAATATCTCGATAGGTTTTCAAGAGGTTTATAAAAATTCTTCAATTTTTATATTTTTAATTAAAATTATATTTCTATTCTTAATGAATAAAATTTTCAGAAAATTTTTATTTGTCAACGAGTTCTCCTTCTGTTGTATTTTATATTTATTTCCAACAGTTTCCACTTACCATAAACAAATAAGTAGTGGTTGACTTCTTTCCTTGTCACCCCTATAGTCTGAGCAACCCTTCTACCTTGACTTCACAACCACATTTTGAAAATAGAAGTCCGAGGGCGGTTGTTGCAGACACGTACTTGATAAGCCACTTCATTGCCGGCCAATGAATCTTCCCAAGATTTGACATAAACCCGTTTAGATTGCTGATTGAGTTGGTCAAATCAGGCTAGTACAGACCATAGAATATATGATTGACCCAACCACACTAGAATAGGGTATCCTTTCCATATAGCTCATCTCATGTTCTGTTGT
This sequence comes from Artocarpus hirsutus, assembly GCA_946598075.1. Classification (NCBI taxonomy): domain Eukaryota; kingdom Viridiplantae; phylum Streptophyta; class Magnoliopsida; order Rosales; family Moraceae; genus Artocarpus; species Artocarpus hirsutus. The sequence continues at coordinate 6,378 of CAMOHE010047889.1, forward strand.
AGGACTCTGACTCTTAGATAGTTGATATTGATGAGTAAAGGGCTGTTTAGTAAGCTTGGCACCCTCAATAGAAAACTTTTCAACTATCTTCTTCAAGTAGCCTTCTTGAGATCGAAGATGGTATTCTTCTCTTTATTTCTTCTGATGTTCATCACCAAAATCTTCCCTGCTGGCCCCAGGTCCTTCATTTCAAACTCTGCTTGTAACATTTCTTTCATTTTCTTAACTTTTATCTTTTCTTTACTGACAAGTAACATGTCATCAACATACAGAAGCAAATACTCAACTTCCAATATATTATTCCCTCTAAAAGTATAAGGATAAATTGAAACCTTATTGAGTCATATTAGTATCAAACCTCCTATTCCATTGTCTAGGAGATTGCTTGAGGCCATATTAGGATTTCTTGAGTAAGCATACCACATTCTTTCCTTTGTGAATTTCAAATCCTTCTGTCTGCTCCATATATATCACTTCATCAAGTTCTCCATGTAGGGAGGAGGTCTTAATATCTGTTTGTTACAGCTCTAAGTTAAACTGGGCAACCAGGGACAGTATGATCCTTATAATTTTATATTTAACCACATTGTACAGAATTTCATTAAAGTCCATCCCTTCCTTTTGGGTAAATCCTTTAGCCACTAATTTGGCTTTAAACTTCAATAGTTCACTAGGGGTGCTTCCCACCTTCAGCTCGTAAATCCATTTACAAGCCATGGTGGACTGATTCGTAGGGAGCTTTACAACAACCCAAATATTGTTCTTATAAAAGGATTCATATCCTTCCTCACGGCCTCTATCCACTTCTTTGAGTCACTGCAGTTCAAAGCGTCTTGATAGCTCTCTGGTTCTTGCTTTTGAAGTTCCATTAAAGTCATAAATACATATGCTGGCATATCAATCAAGGCCAAAAAAAAAAAAAAAAAAAAGAAAAAAGAAAAAAAACATATCTTTGAGTTGGTTTAATCACTTTTCTCTGTCTATCCTTTGTGAGCTGATGACTGTCAAGGGATTCTGGCGAATGTACCTGACCAGGCTCCTCTAGACTGATCCCATCTTCTGTTGAAATAAATTAATAGCATATATTGGAAAAAAATATTTCTTATTCTTTAAATAAATTAGATCAACGTCCTAATATAATAAAATGCAAATCTATAAAGAAACTAAAATATAAATTGAAGTGTATCGTATAAATAGAAATCTATAAGTATTATAGCAGCTAAAATCAGAAAATCAGAAAAAAGCTCAACTCAGAAAATTCGGAAATTCTTTTAAACCATGTATTACATTTCATCAAAAAGACAATGTGTTGTTAGGGGGCATTCTCAAGAACCAGAAAAAGTATATAAACGAAATCCTCGCCTCATGCATTTCAACAGCTTATCCTTTTTTCAACACCTGTAGTTTTAACTATAGTTAGGAAAAGTAAAATATTTCCCTGCTTGAAGTTAAAAAGAAGAGTTAAAAAATAGTTGCACTTTAAGCTTCAGCTAAGCTAAATCTTAGGTAAAGTTAAATGCACCCTTAGGTGAATAATCATAAAAACAAGAAACACTCCTTTTTCTGTAATTGCTAGTTTTTGTCGTGCCTAACCACACTTTTGTTGTGTGTTATTTCCTAATTCAGAAAAGGGGCTGAAAATTTCTTATATGAATAAAGAAAAGACCTTTTTAAGAGAATATATTTTAAAGAAATTTACAAGTATAAAAATGTAGATATAGTTCATGTAAACAAAAGTATAAAATAAAAACATTCTTAAGAGAATATATTTTGTGATTACAAAGCTAAATCCTATTTTTCATTCTTTGTACACCTTAAATAGATGTAAATATGACAGCATCATCTTCATTAAAAAAACAATATCATATTACAGTAAATTATTGTAAATACAACTCTAAATACAGAAAGATAGTAAAGATCTAAATGAGAATGTTATTCACCATATACTTCTAGTAATAGCATATCATTTCAACTTAATAATAAAAGTCACAAAACCAATTTTAAAAATTAGAATGTGGAAATCCACCAACAAAAATTCATTTAATCAAATCAATGACTAGGAAAATAAACCTAATATTGTATGAAAGAATAAAGAGACAAAGCAGAATAGTAAATAGGTTGTTTGTTTCAGAAATTTAAACTATAATTCACAAATATTTAAATTTATGTTTAAATCTACAAGCGAACCAAAATTAAAGTGTAAGAAAAAATTTTGAACTATTGTAAGAAATAGGGTGTGAAATGTTAGATATGTATCAGTCATGTGGTTAAATCTGAATACTATTAATATTCATTTACGTGTATTTCTATACTATGCCAAGTGCCTATTAATAATTACGAATTCAAAGTAATAAATATGTTTTACAGCTAAAATATTATATAAAATGAATATCTTGCATTTCAGAAAATGAAGCTAATCTTATATATTCTTTGTACTTTGTAGTGGACTTTTATCAAGACATGAGAAGGTTTATTACATGAAGTTAAAATAAAGCAAAAACCATGTATTAGTAAGATATAAGAAGGTTTATTATATGAATTTAAAATAAAACAAAAACGAAGTATAAATAAACATTGAAGTAACAAAAGTCCTTATAATAAAGAGAAAGAAAGCATGTGCAAATTGGTTTGGTGATAATTGAAATGCAAAGTGTAAAAATATACATAAAACAAGTAAATAAATCTTGACCTTTGTATTTTAATTAAAAAAGAATACATTAATTTGAACCGTTAGATGTTTTGGTTGAAGTAGAAAATTGAACAAGAGGATTTGCTCTTCTATTATAATAGGAGAATGACGAAAATGTTAGATTTTTAAAATTTTTTGAAGTAGATATCAGGTTTTAAAAATATTTATAGTGAACAGCAGTAAAAAGAAAATTTACTGGTAAAAAAACTTTTTACATAAATAAAAAAGTTTGTAAAAATTTTTTTTCTGGTAAATTTTTTTTACTAACATTTATTATAAATATTTTCAAAACCTGACATTTACTTCAATTAGTTTTAAAAAAGTGACATTGTATAACTAATATATTATACATTTAGATTTTATGACAACCATCCAATAGGGACCGATGGTAAACTACCTAGGGTAATCTAGACGATGCCCCTACCATAAAGAATATAACGGTTCATTTTTCTTTTCAATATGTTAGAATTCAAGCAATTTAGATCTTTTTAAAATGTAAACTAGTAATAACATTTAAATTTTTTTTGGACAATGAAGGAAATAGGCTAACATAATAAAGTAATTAAAATTAATGGGCCAGTCTTAGGAAGTTTAATAAATAAGCCATTTAAGTTTTAATACAGATTTACTAATAAGGTAAATGACAAATCTACGTTCATTTATGGGTTACTATTAAATAGTTGAAAATCATAACAATTATTCCAGCACTTAACAATAGATTAAAAAAAAGCCCCAAATCAAGAAAATTCTCTCTGTTAGCCACCAAGAAAGCCACAATCGATGGCACAAGAGTCGGTATTTGTTGACGATCATGTGCTTCGTTAACCCAACACTTAGTGCCCTTGTCAAGCAACGGCGACCAGTGGCTGGATCTAGTTCACCACTGGCAATGTCGAGCTCCTCTGCAGCGGCTCCAACACCATCATTGTGGCCATGAACGTCGTTGACCAAAGAATTGGTTCAATGGAGAATACCGGATTTTGAAGTCTTCATCTACTTGGTCTCGTGACTTTCTTGATCTCCACGACCATCTTTGAGACCTCTACCGATGCAATTCGTCCTTGATTTTTACTATGGCACATAGGTTCAAATTAGGCATGCAAATTTAAGAGGGTTTTAATGTAACACCCGTCGATTTTCATGAAACAGATTATGTCAATTAGTGATGACGTTAAGTAATTTCCTTATTGATTTATGATATTATTGTCACTGACTATTTTATTCTAAGTGTTATGATAGGTGACGGTCACATAGAATTGATGTGCTCAAAGTGTTTATGTTATTTATGTTGTATGTTTAATTATAATTTTAATAATAAATTAATATTTTGGTAAACTTTAATGTGCAAGGCAGTTTGGCAGGCTGAATTGTCCTTCATTGAACGGCAGGCTGATGGAACTTCATCGGCAGGTCGGACCTCAAACCTTTAGCAGGCCGAATTGAGCGATTGGCAGGCCGAAGACTACTGACGAGCAATCAATAAAAATCTCTCCATATTTCTGACTGTGATAATTACGATGATTAGATGATTTAATGTGATTGATTGGCATATTTTTGGATTAATTCCTCATTTAAGGAAATGAAATGTTTGACTTTTGATTGATTGAATTTAATTGTTAAGGTTTCCCATATTAAAGGTGAAAAATATGGTAAGAATACCAAATCATTGTTGACTTTCCCCAAATTCCCCTCAATCTCCCATGATTATGCATTCTTTTTCTCTGCCAATTTAGAAAAAAAAATTAAACCCCCTCATCACTTCACTTTTATTTTCACGTACACTTCAAAAAAAAAAAAAAAAAAAGGAAAGAAAGAAAGAAGAAATTCCTTCCACGCTCTTCTCCTCTTCTTCCCTTCACGATTTCTTTTCTCTCATTTACCTGCAAATATTTGAATGAAAGATTTGGGTTGTATCTTGAGTGAATTCAAGGAAGGTTTGAGAATAATTCATTTTAAGGTAAGAGTTCATTTTTTTTTCAATATTTCTAAAATATATTTTTCCTCCTGAATTCGACTGCTATATCTTTGTCTAGGAATTTTCGTTTACTCTCAAATTTTAATATGCTATTCATGTATGTGTTATGTGATATTCCTCCAAATTTCACATTCATTGGATTTTTCTATATTAAGATATGAACTTTCTTCTCCCTGCCACTCATAGAAAATTATTGCTGATTGTTTATGTGTACATAAATGTAGCCTTTGTTCATGAAAGCAAATGAATGATTTTCTTACGAAATTTCATATGTATATGTTTATGTATAAGTTAAATTTATATAGTGGGAAGTCTCAAGATAATACGATGAATATATCATGTGTTATGAAATTTTTTATTGAAGATAGGTTTTAGTCTGTTTTATCAGTAAATTGTTGAACTTTTATTTTGTGATGTTTTTATATAATTTAATGAATTTATTTAAAGGTAGTTTTTGGCTTTATTGTAATTTTAAGTGTCTATTACATGTAGTATTTTTATGGAATTATTTTAGGATATAGGTAATTTATTATGTGATTGTAAGTTAAAATTGTCCACTGTATTGCTAATTGCTAATAGTTTTGGTATTTTAAGTTATGCGGCTTATTTAAAATGCCAAATGGAATATTTATGACTAATGAAAAATCATGATATTATGTTTGTATGTTATCCTTGTCCTTACCAAGTTTGGTGTCCATATTGAGTGTGAATGTTGAGTTATTAAGCTATGAATTCATAGAGGTCAGGGAACATTTGTGTTGAAAGTTTCGTTTTAATATTTTACGGTTAATGAAAAATGTAGTATGAATTGACATTTTCAAAAGATGATTGTATGAGTGACAAAACATTGTATTGGAAAATGTTATGTGGTATTAAATGATTTCATGGTATCATGAAAAAAATAAAAGTTATTTTTTTTTAAATGAATGTATGACATGAACACATTAGAGAGCGAGCATATTAAGACTGCGGCGACGTTACCTACAATTCAATTAAGGTTAAGTAAGCTTGTTAAGGTAAGTATATTCTCACCTGCAACATGATATGGATTGTGAAAGTATGAAATTATGTTTATGATGATGATTGCATGATGATTTCATTTTATATCACTTATGAAAAATTTGATGTTCAAAAGTTATGCATGTATGATGATGACGTATTTCAAAGTATAAAGGTATAAATATGTATATATGTATCACTTAAATAAGTATTGCACACCAATGTTATGTTACGCTATGTTATGATGTCATGTTTAGTTTAGGATTAGTTACCCTTCTCCTCTCATGATGGCACACCTACAATGATGTTTATGATGCAACACTTGGACCTTTAAGATAAAACGAATAAAGTCTTTAATATAGACAACGTAATGAAAGATATGTTCCTTATGAAATTGTGCTTAGTGCACTATTATGATGAAGCATATGATAATGATGTTCATAAAATGTTTCTAAGTTGTGAGATATAAAATGTACTTACTAAGCATTAGCTTATTCAATTTTACATCATGTTACAGATAAGGGTAAGAAGATAATGGATTAGACGGAGGGCATGAAAAGGCGTGTGAGCTAAGCAAGATGAATTGCAAATGGAAAAACGCCAAAGACAAAATTTTAATGAAATAAACTGTGTTTTATAATTCTGAGTATGTTTATTTGATGAACTTTTAAGATTTGAATTATAACATTTTAACTTTATAGTTTTATCAATTGTCTTCCTCTTTTGAAACATTAAGGCTGGTTTTTAAATTTTTATAAAACAATTTGGCTTGTCAACCATTTCTGGTCGGATTGCCAAAGAAATTAATTGGCCTGCCGATTGCTAAGTATCAGCCTGTCGATCTTAATAATTTTAAAACCCTGTTTTACAAAGCTTGGGACGGCCTGTCGATGGATGATCTTCGGCTTGCCAGTCAAGTTCGGCTTGCCAAAGTCTTATGTTCGGCCTGCCGAATTGTGTAAGCAGATTTTGAACTATGTATTTTGTTATAAATTTATTATTTAGTGAGATAAACTATTTAAAGAATGTTTATAAATGAGTAACATATTAAATATTGATGTAAATAAAAAAAAATAAATATATTATGCATGGATCTTGGGGAATGTTTTCAAGTTATGTTTTGGAACTATAGTTTATCTTAAAATAAAAGTATTAAGAAATAAATGTAATGACATTTGTGACGTCCGTAAGGGGGCGTTATATTTAAATTCCTAAATCATAAATTTTATTGGATTTTAAAATCTGTTCCATGCCATTTCTAATCTCCTCCAAGAAGAATTATTCAGTAGACTAGATATATCATATCATTTTGCTTATGTGGTACATCCATTCAATGAAAATTTAACATTTGGCTAATTTTTTGTGTCAGCTTTTTGTAATTATTTTCTCTTTCATAGTATGTAATGTATTAATTGCTACGTCAAATCCCCATAATTAATAATTTAGCTTTGAATATTTTTAATTTTAAAATGTTATTATATATCTTTGCTTAGTTTACTCGGTTGTTGTAGAACATTTTGTTTATTTGATTTTTGTAGGTTATTTACTTTTTTATACCATGTATTTTAGATTTATTCAAATAATACACCTTTAGTTTTTGATCTCACCAAATTTATATCTTCAAATTAGATTTAATACACAAATCTATATCTTTGCTTAATCAATCATCAATTTTGAACTAAAAAATTACCAAAATACCCCAAATTAAAAAATAAGATAACTTCTAAAATTTAAAGAAATTTTATGCTAGAGTTTTTGCCTTTAAAAATGTATAGAATATTATCAAAAATAAGTGTTTTGTGTGTTTTTATTTTTGTTTTTTTTTGAAAATTTTAGTTTTTTATATTGTACTTAAGGATAATTTAGTCATTTTAAAGGTCAAAACCAACTATTGACTAAAGTAAGGTATAGATTTGTGTATTAAATCTAATATGAAGGGATACATTTAATGAGATCGAAAACCGAATGTATATTTTTTGAATTAACCTAAAACAGGGGATATAAAAAGATAAATATCTCTTTTTTTTTCCAATACTTGACATGGTTGTTTTAACAGTCAAATATAAAATCGTTACCAAATGACAGAAAATATACTTCAAAGTTTTTAAGGAAATATCATGAAAAAATAAAATAAAAGGTTCTTTAACACTTTCTTAGATATTGTGAGTAGATACCATCTTCAATTTCCATTACATGGTAATAGGTGTTGAAGTTTTTCCCTTTTACTAACTTCCACTTCAACGTTTTATAAGATGCCAAAATAGATACGAAACGAGCACTCCAATGTATAATCAACGGCTCATACAGTTCTTCCATGAATTATGAATCACATATGCCTTGGCGATAGAAAAACATACTGCGATGGAATAGGTGAAGCGTCATGTAAAAGAAAATATATAAACTAATATTTTAAAATAAAAATAAAAATATTTAAAGCTAAATGATTACTATAATTGATTCAGGTAGAATAACTGTAGAGAATTGAGTCCGCAATTAATACAATACATACTAAGAAAAAGAAAATGATTACAAAAAGCTGACACAAAAAAATTAACCTAGGTGTTAAATTTTCATTGAATGGGTGTATTATGTAAACAAAATAACATGATAAACCTGTTTTATTAAATAATTCCTCCTCTCGCGAAGGCTAATCTAAATTAGATTGCTAATTGACACTTAAAGTATAACTCATGTGGTTGTGTATATAAGTGCGCACATGTGTTGCCAGGTTTAAATCTATGAAGTTTTATTTCTTCTTAATATAAAGTGAAAGCCATATTAAGCTCCATAAAACATTTAAAAAAATTATATTGATAATTCAATAGGCCATTTGAGAACATATATAGTTCAAATCAAGAGTTTGAATAAAAAAGTTGGTCCGAAATTTCAAATTTTATGATACATTATATCCCATTTTTATGTTGATCATTTGAATTTGGATCCAGTGATGCTAAAAAAATGGATTTGGTTGAAATATTTCATATTATTAGAAAAAAATATTATTTCAAACAATTATTTCTCATATAAATCAGATGACAATGGTGCTTCTATAATACGCATATGAAATAGTGAATCAATACTAAAAACAGTTAAAAAAAAAACCAAAATTTTAAAAACCAAAACTGTCTGGGGAACTTTGACCAGAATGAATGCTACGTTTCCTCAAAAACGTCCCTGAAGTTCTGCCCATTAGCTTACAAACAGAAATTTTATGCAACCAACTAAATAAAAGCTAGTCAAATACTAGCAGTTTCACTTTTAATGACAACGATAACGTTAATCTTTGACTGGAAAAAAATCAAATAATAATGTTTAAATAAACGTTGTGACAACAGGCGGAAAGACGTACGATGCATAAGGTATTGCATGTTTCAAACATAGGCATAACTCTGTATATCCTATAAAAATATTATTATTGGTCGTTTGACCTTGGATTTATTTGAATAATTCATAGCTTTAGTAATAAGTTTTTGGGTTATTATCAGTAAGGGCCTCCTAAACTTGAATGCCTCTCTCACTTTGGCTCCTGAGCTTTAAAATTCATCATTTTACTCCTTAAATTTTTAAAACTCCTCACTCTGTCCCTAAATTTTTAAAATTACAATTTTGCTTTTGTTTCAAAGCTCCTAATTTTGTCTTTAATTTTTTGATTTTTCATTCAAATAGACTAAATTAAGTCTACATAATTCGCACATAGATCATCTGTAAAGGCATCAGATTTTCAGCTTCAAGTTTCGTTTCATATTTACACTCTCATCTAACTTTTTTTTACCTACTCTCATTTAAAAGGGTTTGTGCTCACATTTCTTCTCGATATTGCTTGACGATATCTCCTCATTTTTAATGTGTAACTTATCTTCTTTTGTATTTAAATTCAGATATTAGCGAATAATGTTGACTTATTAAATGAGTTATATATTAAAAATAAGAAGAAATGTGCATGTAAACCTTTCCTAAATGAGAGTTTAGATTAAAAAAAAAAAAAAACTAGGGCATTAAATGAAAGCGTAAATGTGAAATAAAAATCTAGAGTGATAAAACCTTATTTCTACCCTTATAGATAACCCACGTGCAAATCACGTGGGTTTAATTTTGTATATTTGAACGAAAAATAAAAAATTTAGGAGACAAAGTGAAGAGCTTTAAAATTTCAGGAGCAAAATGGTGATTTTTAAAACTCATGAGGTAAAGTGAAGAGTTTTAAAAGTTTAGATAGTAAAGTGATAATTTTTGAAATTTTGAGAGCAATATGAAGGAGACCCTAAAGTTTAAGGGCTGTTAATAACTTTAATTTTTGCAAGAATTAGTCTAGAATACCAAAATTATTGGTCTAGCCAACTTTGACCAAAACGAATGTTACGTATGGAAAAAAGAATCCTAAAGCTCTTTCCACAAGCTAGCAAATGACCAAAAAAAAAATAAATGTAATTAACTAATTGTACAAACCATAGTCAAATATTAACGTTGAACTTGGGAACTGTATTCATGTCTTATATAATGATCTGTTTCTGCAAATTCAAAATAATGTGCACAAATCTAACTACGAAATTTTGCCATGTGGAAGAATGTAGGAATGATCAAGCAATAATATGTCTCAAGCCTAAATTTAATAATAAACAAGTGTTTTTTCTTTTTCTTTTGCTAAATATAATATACAGTTCTTAAACAAATTTATACTTTTGTCAATCGATGGCCCAAAAATTGAGCTAAAGGATACTCCAAATGGGAAGTCCCAAAAATCTTGTTTATATATTTTCGGTCCTTCGAAACGTCATTTCAAAGTCTCCCGAGTCTCAAACTCTAAAAGATCCAACATTTAATTCTAATTTGTCTTATTTGGGCTTTGAATTCCTTTTCGCATTCCTGTTTTATTGGCTTACAGATGCATTGTTTTGTGCATGGATTCATCGAAGCTGACAGCCAAACAGCTGGGCGTACTTTAATTACATTTACATAGTGTTCCACATGACATGGCAATATATGGAAGAAATAGTTTGTGTTGGGAAGTATAAAATGGAAGAAGGATTTAAATTAGGAAAAAAAATCTATTACTCACAAAATAATGGTCCTAATTTAGTATAAAATGTACTTTTTAGTAGATGGAAATACACTGTTGTGTGAATAATGAGTTTTAATCTCAGAATTTAAATAGAATTGCTTTCTTAATTAATTTAGCAAACAATTGTCTAGTAGTGTAAAAACCTTACCGCCACTTTTATTCATTAATAGGTAGCAACACTTCGTTCGGTAAGTTGGAAAGAAAATGAGAGGAGAGGAACTCTATGCAGGCTAGAAAATAAAAGAAATGCATTAATTACATAATTTACCTTCTAGTTTTGATTATTTTTTAATTTATTCATTTATTTTTAAAAACTACAAAGGTATTTTTTTGAATCTGAAAATTTTATTACAATGTCACCCTTAAACTCTTTGTTGGTAAAACAAGGGGAAAAGACAAAAGATACACCTAATTAGACATGGTTTGTTTTCACATTTTTTATAAATTAAACTAATTAAGGGTAATTATGTCATTTCACCTAAGTTTTTTTCATTCACAAAGTACGTAAGGGATAAACTTGAAATAAGTTTCTTGAATTCAAACGATACATTTATAGTTTTTAAAAATAGAAAAAAATTAAACAAAGTTAAAAATAGCAGGTACAAGTAGATAATCAATCCTAAAAAAGAAATGTAAAAACATTTTATGCAAATGATGATGAAAAAAATATAGATACTACAAATTTAAAATATAAAATTTAGGATTATCATTGGAGTTAATAGTTATCTTACGATTTGATTTATTTTAAAATATTTGGTTCCACATATATCTGTTCGGAATATTTATGATTTATTGAAGTGTAAATATGATAAACACATTTTTGAGGTTTTGTTTTTTCAATTCTATAACTTTTGTAGCAAAATTTGAAAAATGCCACTTTCAAAGAATAAAAGGGTAAAATTAACCATAAGTTCACTATTGATAAACTCAAGCCTATTACTGACAACTCAAATCTATCGTCCATAATAGTAAATCAACTATAGTTTATCAATAATAAACTCCAATTCATTAGAGATATACTAAAGTTTGCCACTAATAAACTTCATTGAGATATCGAATACATAGTAAATTAGATATAGTTTATCAGTTATAAACTCCAAAATGTAAGGGATATATTTCAGTACATTAATAATGTATTACAAATAGAACACTAACAATCTCTTTCTTTCATTTTCTTCTCATTTTGTAAAATTTGATTTCCACAATATCGTATATATCTATCTCTTGTCCCTCTCTCCCTCTCCTCTTACTCTCTTCCTTTCATCGCTTCCCATCTATCTTATCAAATTTTTGTTCTTTGTCTATGTCATCATCTAGCTACTTTCTTTTCTCTCTTCTTTCTTTTGGTAGCCATGCCATCCCCAACAATGATCTCCTTTTATGTGATTCTTTCCCTTCCTTATGCCACCATAGTCAAACTCTTCTCCCTTGTCCACCATGCCACTACTCCGTGTGCGATTTTGTTGATTAAGATCTTCATGATGAAGCCACATGGACTATCACACCTCCATTTAATCTTCATGACATGGACAAAACCAACCATCTTGTCATTCTTTATGTGTTGGGGATATGCTCGGCGTCATTTCTAATACAACTTATCTTGGTTGTCTGACCACCCTACTTAAACCAATTTTATTTTTGGAGCTCACACAACTCCCTATTGATCAGTACTTCTTCCCGATGTGATCCTCAGGGCCTCCTTTGGCTGCCACATGGGATATCACCTCCTTGAGATAGACACCTGCTCGGGATAGACAAATACAACCTAAAACCAGGTAACAACTCATCTCTAAGGCTGACACTTGGCCTTATAACAACCTTTAGATAAAGAGTTGACCATCTTTTGAGATTATGACACTTGTCACCTACTCCTTGACACCACCCGATGGGACACCTAGGTCACGAGTCAAACCCACTTTAGACCCAATCTAAGTGGTGGATTATAAATAGAAAGCACTTACTCCACCTGATAGGTACATGAAATTTCTCTTACCTAACCTTACTCTTGATTTCAACCAAATAGTATCTAACTTGAGCATCGGAGAGCCTTTGGCCAGCATCACGCCAGTGTCTCCTTGACCTTCAAAGCTTACCCTCTTATTGTAGGTACTCCTTGGGAAACTGAGACAAGCAGGGTAGATTGTCTGACCACAGTACACAATCACACGTGGTGTTGATCAATAGCAGAGCATCAATACTTTGCCACTAGAAGGAGGGCCCTACGCTTTTCTAGCATTCCTATTGACAGCATCCTCATTCAACAAGGTCACAAAAGGAAATACTCTAGACGAGGCTCCCCAACAAGAGGGGTCAAGGATCATCTGAGTTAAAACAAGGCCAGACCTTGTGGCAGGCCATTCATAACTCGATCTTGATCTAGCAGGCAGGGCAATGTGGGCAAGCAACCCTAGTCACCAAGGACCCAATTCAAGAATTGACCACTATAGTATGCCTTCTCATGTAGCAGATAGCACAATAATAAGCGGGACAACCACCCTTGCTTTCCTTTCGCCAACCTAGGAAGACCAGGCAGGTTGTAGAGCAAGGCCGAGAGATGGTCCAACAACAAGGGACGCTCCGAGTAAGTCAAAACCTAGGCCTTTGAGAATGTCTTCTAAAGCAATTGTTTTGTACAAGATGGTTGACTCGAGCCCTGAGATAGTCACGTTCACTCCCTACAAGGTTCACAGGCCCTAGTCTTTGATAGGCTAGGGAGCCAAGGGGCTTGCCTGTAACACACCCTAAATTTTAAACTAGGGGTTTAGTTGAGATTATATGAATTTGTTTTATTTTTATCACTTATGTATTGATTTTTTTTTTCTTTTACTTATGATATTGCCATGTGTTTATGGGATGATAGAACTTTATGCAAATGTGTTATATATATATCTTGTATGTTAGTTTATAAGTATTAATACGTTTATATATATATAGAAATATATAAATTTTTTAAATATAAATAACCGTTAATTTATATGTTAATTGTAAGTTAATTTACAAGTATTATATATATATAAATGTTATATTCTATATATAAATATTTCTATATATATACTTATCTTTACGTAATATACGAATTAATATATTTCTATATATAAGGTTAATTCGTATAAAAATAAAAGAAAGGAAAGTTATGTTATATATTAATGTAATGTGCACAATATTTTGTACTATTGTATAATTGTAGTGGATAATGACTAACATAAATTATATATATGTGTGTGTGTGTTTTTGCGGTATAATTTTGATTTATTGGCATATTGTCTTCTCTTTCCTTATTTCATATGGGGGAGTAGTTGACTTTTTATGTGATTGAATAATAATTGTTGATTGATTGGTATATTTTTGGATTTATTTCCTCATTTAAGGAAATGAAAGGTTTGACTTTTGATTGATTGAATTTAATTGATAAGGTTTCATACTTTTGAAAGTTGATATATGGTAAGTAGGAGCTAATTTGTTGATTCTTCCCCTAATTCCCCTCTAATCTCACGTGTAAATTGCCTCTAATTAGTCAAGATATTATCATTATATTTTGATAGTTGACTTTTTAATGATAATTGGAATTCATGATAGGTTTCCTATTTTGATAATTGAAATTAGGCAAGTGGAGCTAATATTGGAATATGAAATTATTTTTAATTCTTTTATTCCTTTATTGGATGATTGGTTGACTTATTTAGAATTCTATTCATGGATAGTCAAGATACTATCATTATATTTTCCTCTATTGAATCATTGACTTTCGTATTTAGTTTCTTTTCCTCTCCCACGAGTAT
>CAMOHE010047891.1:0-17178 GCA_946598075.1 Artocarpus hirsutus
TCTGGACAACCAATCCATTCCTAAGATTACATCATAGGTTCTTATGGGGATTACAATCAAATCACCTTTCAAAATCTCATCCCTGACCTTTATTTTACAAGCTTTACAAATATTATTCACACACACCCGCCCCAAGGGTGAAGCTATAACTAAGGGTTCATCAAACTCTTCTATTTCTAATCCCAAGGCATGTACAAAAGAGCTCGAAATGAGAGAATGAGTGGCACCAGTATCAAGCAACACGTGTGCTAAGGACTGAGAAACCATAATCATACCATCAACAACTGCGTTATTGGTCTGGGCATTTGAACTCCCTGACGTCATCGTATGAATCTGCACTGGAGCTTTTCCTTTACCTCTACCCACATAACTAGTTCCTGGATTAACTGGCCGATACTGCTGCGATGATGGTGACTGGACACTAGCTGTACTCGACGCTCGGTACTGAGGGATGTTGCACTGAAAACTCTGCTGTTATGTCCATGCACTGGATGTGACAGTTGCTGAGGAGAGAACTGATGGAATGAAAGCTGAAGATACTACTGCGGTTGAGGTAGAGTCTAAAGCTGAGGCTGACGACTAGCTCCTTCTCCGGTCTGAAGTCCTAAGCGAGCACTCCTGATCGGGCAATTCCTCTTGATGTGTCTTGGTTGCTGGCAAAAATGACAGTGAAAGCTGTAGGGGTTGCTACGCCCGCTGCTGGATGAACTGTTGCTGCTGATGTTCACGCCACCCTGTTTGCTCTTTCCCAAAGTCGGTCGACTGCTGACGCTCCTCCTGCCACTCCTCTGTGGTCCTCCTGATGCCTTAGCTCGGTTCTCGCAATACTGTGCATAATCATTTTCCATTAATATCGCCGATGGCTAGCCTCAGAATCATCAGGTCTTACCCTTGCTGCCATCTGCCAGAATGCAGCAAGCATAACCCTCATCATGCCCTCATCGTTTCCGAACTCGGCATCCGCTATCGAGCGACGTCTAGGTGCCATTCTCTCACTCTTGAAAATAAAAATTGGACTGTTAGTGGTATTCCATTGTCGTACCTATGTGTGCACAATTCCCAAGGTTTATAACCTTGAGCTCTGATACTATTTAGTCACGCCCCGGAGTACGGGAGGTGACGTGGTGGTTTAATTAAGTTAAATAAATAAAGATTTAGTTAAAAACAGGGTTTTAAATTTAAATTTATAATTAAAAAGTGATAATTTTAAAATCATTTGAATGGAATAAATTAAGGAAATAAAATAAATCATCATGATAATTAGGCAAATAAAATAACATTAGAATAATTAAATATGGGGTGAAACGCGTATAGGTCCCACTGGCCCACATATTGTGCACACACATACAGTACTGACAATATTACAATACAACCACAGTCCAAGATAAAATATAGGTTAAAGATCTTACATGCCTTACTAGCTACAGTACAACCCACCCAAATCTTCTATTGATTGTAAGTCTGATCGGCAGACTCTTCTCCAATCCTAAGCTGATATCCACCTAGGGGTAAGATTTTAAAACAAATAAATCGTGAGTGAAAGGCTCAGTAGGACTATATTTAGAAATTATTCAACTTTAAAAGAAATTTCGTAAAATCAAATAAATATATAGAAAATGAGCTAGAATAATTAAACAAATAAATAATTAAATGAGAATTTAATAAAAATATAATCTTATCAAAACAATTCAGATAGGCCAACAAGAAAGAATACCATTTTCCTTTCCCTGGGCAAACCACATGTAAATCACCACCGTAGTGGCCCAGCTGGGTTTCAGGACCTGCCCCCAAGGTCGTTCACTACACAACCCAATCTCTGATATGGCATCATGCCCTCAAATATATATACATTTATATATATCTTTTTTTATTAATAAAATCTCTTCTTTACCAGATATATTCATTCATATTCATTATGAAGTTCATTATGAACATTTCTCAAACAACCGTTTGTAAAGATGTTTAAACAAAATCATTTCCCAATCAGTCATCGAAAACATTTGATAAAGTCCATTTTTGGCTTAAATCATTTTAAAATAAGGCTACCAAGGAAGGGGGGTAGAAGTCCTACCTCAATACTCGTGCCAGTGTCCCACACCGTAATCCCGGTCCGCTATACGTTAGCTCTGTGGATCCACGCACAATCCTAAATGCATAGTAACTTAGTCCATTAGTATCTAACCTGAGGTATCCTATGATACTAAATCATCTCATGATGTCCTAGTGTGCCATTTAGGTTTATAGAATCATTATATAAAGTTAAAATTTAAATCAGGGTTCAAAACAGTTAAAATAGGTAAAAATCATAAAATTCTTCCTTGCTCGGTCGGCCTGCCGGTTTCCCTGGTTCGGCCGGCCGAACTGCATAGTTCGGCTTACCGGAAGTCCAAGTCCAGTCGACCGAACATCCCTAGGTTCGGCCTACCGGTCGGATGAATCCGGCCTGCCGAACATGAGGTTCGGCCTGCCAATCTGGAAAAATTCTAGAAATTTCCATGCACGGGTTCTCAGTATCCCGAATCCAAATCTTCAAATCTAACCTGTTTTCTCAATTCTCAGGCATGGGTAATCATCATAAACTATAGGAAATCATAATGGAACACTTTTTAATGAATTAAAACAAGTTTTAAACAAGATTTTCTCAAAAATCCAAAAATAGAGAAAATAGAGGAAAAATAAAAAATCTCGATTCCAATCCGTTTTTGATGAAATAAAGTTTCAATCCTAGTTAATCTAAGTTACTCTAAGCTAGATCAAAGCTTTTCTAAGCTCAAAATTGCTTAGATCTCAAAATGCAAGAAAATTTAAAAAATTGAAAAACTTTTGAATTTTAAAAACTAACCTCGAATCGAAGCTTGAAAACGATGTTTTTGTTGTTGAATCTTGTTCCCGAGCCTTCAATCTTCTAACCTGAAGCTTGAAAATGAATTTTGTTTCAAAATTTAGAGAGAGAAAACGAGAGGGGAAGAGAGAACCGAGAGAGAGAGACGAGAGAGGTGAGTGAGAGAGAGGAGAGAGAAAATGAAAGTGAGAAAGGAGAGAAAATAAATAAAGGGAAAGAAAAAGTAGTTGCACAGAACTATGTGCAACAGTGCACTGTTTTCAAATCAAATTGTTTCATTGAAAATTAAATTAACAATTAAAAACAATTTAGAATAATTAAAAATCATTAAAAGAGTTAAATAATGCAAGGTTATTAAATTTTCACAAAACATTCAAATAAAATTTAAAATACTCATTATGGCACACTAATCCACCATTTAGCATTCTAATTACACTTAATTAACTTCGGGGTGTTACAATTCATCTCTGTCTTCACTGCAACAGTGGTCCCCGAGTTGCTTCTTTTCAGCTCTTCTCAAAATCTCAAAGTTTACTATGGTGCTCATTATAAGATCCTTCAATTGT
Source organism: Artocarpus hirsutus (assembly GCA_946598075.1). Taxonomy (NCBI): domain Eukaryota; kingdom Viridiplantae; phylum Streptophyta; class Magnoliopsida; order Rosales; family Moraceae; genus Artocarpus; species Artocarpus hirsutus. The sequence continues at coordinate 3,409 of CAMOHE010047891.1, forward strand.
TTCAATACCTCTGTTCACCCTAAGTTTGCACAATTTGACCGTACAAACATTGCAATGAAATATTTAAAAAAATGAAAAATGGAACTTTTTTTTACGTATTTAAATTATTCTTGATAGAGAAAAAAAGTATCATATTTGCGACGTCTTGTTGTTGTAAATGACGTAATATTTATGACGATATATGTCATTGTAAAAAATGTCATCGCTATTAGTTGTTTGCAGTAGTGCCTGAAAAAAATAATGTCAAACAATTTTCAAATGACGTGATACTCATTCTCGTGGGGGGCATCTATTCATAGCTATGAGAATCTTAAAAGTTGATAAATTACAATAAATGTTATCAGGGGATAACGGCAAATACATTTTTTTTTGGTGTTTCTCTAACAGTATATATGTCACAACCCGCCTTTTCGGGCTGTGGTTAAACTTTTCCTTTCATACTTATGGGCAAAAATTTTAATTTTTTTTTTGAAACTGAAATAAATACTTTACTTTACAATAAATTTGGTAACTCCTAAAATACTTTCTCTCACTTATTTTTACATAAACATTCTTACTTTTACAACATTTTCCTGTTCAAACATTTCTCTTCAAAATAACATATAAAATGCACAGCGAAAACATTCAATAGCAGACTCCATACCCAATCTGCACACATCATCCGTTCGCCAGCTCATCATTACGATTTATTCTAACCTTCTTGTCGGAATACCTACAGCATGAAAAACTTAATGAGCTAACGCCCAGTAAGTCCCATAAATCGCACATGGACAATCAATTGAATGCATGATTCAATTATGCTTTCTTATGAACTTTCCTTATCTTGATCATTTCTTATCTTTCATTAGAGCCCAAGTGTTCGTACCATTGCGCAATATCATTTAGGTCTATGTAACACCGTGACCATATTTTATCCTTTAAACTCCCCTTACTTCGGGAGGCGGTACGACACTTTTCTTAACTTCTAGTGACATATTTACTAGTTCCTTTAATATGGTTGTCATACCAGGCATGAAATGATAATCACATGTTATCCATGATATATGAGTTTGTATGCATAATGGAGCACATACAAGTACCTACTTCGTATACATACATGTATTTATTATTGTATACACTGATACACAATATCTTGTATATAACAATACATAACATGTTATATACTTAGGTGTTCTAATCGTATACACACAGGCATCGATTCTATACCTCTTAGACATTTATTTCATATCATCATGCAAGTTTACATTGTAATATATACCATAATATGCATATTCACGCATTCTACACCTACCATTTCATACTATAGGTGAGAAGGGTACTTACTTGCTTTTGTGCACTGTAAAATCAACTTTGATCTTCAGTCTCCTAGACTCCTAGGATCCTGTTGGCCAATTACGAAACTTATTAGCCAATTTCAATACGTTTCGTCACAAAATGTTCATTACTTAATCATTCGAGTTGTATAACTGTACACAACTCTGTAGATACTGATTTTCTTATTTATTTCTAATTCTACCCTATCATTACTTACGAAGGGAAAAAATCTTTCTAATCACTTTCTTTTCCTATCTGTGACCTTATTAGAGCTACTCGGGTTATTCGAGCAAAAATGACGATTTTGCCCTTCGTGCCTTATTGACTGATCCGAGCTCAATTCTGTTCTTTTAACAAAAACGGCCACACATTAACTTCAAAATAATGTCCTAGTGGCTCTAAACCCTTTATTTCACACTTAAGCCTCTTTTTTCATAAAACTTTACGGTTTAGCCCTAAACTGAAAATTGTGACAATTTTACCCCCGAGGCTAAAATTTTCTCTTTACCTCAAAAATTTCTATTTTTCATAAGAAACATTTTTTATCAAAGTAACACACCTTGAATCATTTTAAAAAATGACGTTTTTGCCATTTTATCATTTCTTCACTTTTAACATTTCTTCACTTTTAACATATTCTTGAAAATTCAAAAACTTACAAACAGTTCAGTTTTTCCACGAACCGTCCATGATGCCTAGCAGTTTCATCGAGATCTACAACTTTCATGTTTTAACTTTTCCAAAAATCTCACTGTATAGGGGTGTTTTTGGTTGTTTTCCATTTCTGCCGAGAAAGAAAATTTTCTTTCAATTTAGTCCCTTGGATGTTTTTGTCAAATTCCTTTTCAAAATTTCAAATCTACCCCTGCAGAGTCTATTCCATGCCTTGCTCAAGTCATTTTCATGCTCAAACCTCATTTTTACACAATTTAACCATAAAATTACAAAAATAGTATTTGATGGAAAATTTGCCATTTTGCATCATTACTCAAAATTTCATCACTTAAACATGCTATGCATCACCTTCACATGAAATTTCATTAAACATAACCTCAAAAACTCATATGGATTTGAAAAAATAAAAATCCATTAAAATCCAAAACTTTGAATACCAAAATAATCTCTTTTTGATTTATAGCTTTGAAATTCCTTGTGATCTGCCTCTAAGCCTCCTTTTCATGCAAAAATAACATGAGTTAACATTTCCCCTTCAACCCATGAAAAACCCCTTGAAAACTCAATAAAAAGTTTAGAATTTTACCTTTAATCTTGTAAAAAGCCTTGGGGCTTGTTTCTAAAATTTTTTGGAGGTTATTAGGCTATTTTTGCAATTTTTGAGGTTGAGAAAATTTTCTTGAAAGCTCAACTATGGCTGCCGAATCTTGGTGGAGAGGAAAGAAATGAAAAGTTGTGATAAACAAGCCTTAAATGCATCCTTATCTCATTTGGTGACTCATGGTAACCCATGAGTATACCTCTAGGTGTCATCACATGGTTGGGCCACCTTTTAAGGCTTGGTGGCCCAATAACAAGCTAGCAAGTGTCCACTTAGTTGGGCTAAAAATTTACATAGTGTAATTTTTCGTCACGCAGTATTTTTCTTATATCACCATGGTCAAATCAGTGTATTTTCTATCCTTAAATTGTATAAAAATATTTAACTTACTTTTCGTTCAATTTTGGAGGCCACTCATAACATTTTTCGTATCTGTGTTATCACTTAGCAGTATTCTTATACTGCTCTGACCTCCCTTCTACCCCATATTAGGGTTCCGACAACCTCTGTGTCCTAGTTGCATTCTAGTCGTTCATTCATTTATACCACAATTTTACAATTAATTGTGATATAAAATTTATTTTATGGGTATTATTTACAAATTTTTGAGTAATTCAACTCATAAAATCTGTATTTTACCATACCCAACATTGCATCACATTTGCCATAAAATATGCAATCAATGCCGTTTATTCATACTTTATCGTAATTTTATACAAAAATTACAACCTTTTTACAAAAATCACATTTTTAAAAGTAAATTCATTAATTAAACCCAATTAAATATTAGGTTTTATTAATAAAATTTTCTTGGTCATCACAATATAATCTACTTCTTATATCAGATTTAGTGAATAATTAAATTAAAGCAAATATTATTTGCGTACTTTTACCTGTTGACATGGGCGGGGTCCATTTATTTAGTGCATATTTTTAAATAAATAACACAATCTTATTAAAGTAAGTAAATATTACAGTAAAATCTTGTAGAAATTCTAATATCGATACAGCATAAATTCATTTTAATAGACAAACAATCTAGTAAAAAGAGGAAAATTTTTCGGCGCACTCTTTTCCATTAGAGTAAAAGAAAAAATTACCCTCCAAAATATCTCCTACCTATAGTGTATTTTATGGCTCTTCCAAAATATCTCCTACCTCTAGTGTATTTTTCCTTACTGAAACGATATGATAACTAATTCATATATTGTAGATGTCTATTTTGTTCAGGCCTAAAATTTTCAAAACTATCACTAAAAAAATTGCATACCAGACAACAAACTACACAATTGGCACACAATGACATTTAGATACAGGATAGGTGAAGGTAGGGGAACCAAAAAAAAAAAAAAAAAAAGAGATTGAAGAAAATTAGAAGCTAAGAATTATTAGGGTTGGCTACCCAGAACTTTTGCAAGTTTAACTACGAAGTTGTAACAACTAAAAAAAAAGAGGAATTTTAGAATGGTACAACGTATTGACTCTTCATATGCATATGCTACCCTAAGCATGGTACATATGTGCCCATCCTTCCCAGTGTTCTTCAATTTAGGGGAACCAAAAAAAAAGAGATCGAAGAAAATTAGAAGCTAAGAATTATTAGGGTTGGCTACCCAGAACTTTTGCAAGTTTAACTACGAAGTTGTAACAACTAAAAAAAAAGAGGAATTTTAGAATGGTACAACGTATTGACTCTTCATATGTATATGCTACCCTAAGCATGGTACATATGTGCCCATCCTTCCCAGTGTTCTTCAATTCGTAGGCGGCAATGCATTTTCTCTTCCCAACTAGAGTTTTCTAACTCTTTTTTCCCCCTTGATGAAAAAATACACCTTCTAAAGTGGCTAAAGAATAAACATTAAAAGATGCAGTAATTAATGTTGGAATTGTTTGAAATGTTAAGTATTTATGACAACTATATAGTCCGACATGAAGAACTTATAAATGTTTGTATGACTTTATAAGGTTTTATCTTTTTAAAAGGTTTGATGACTTATACACTTAACCTTCATTTAAAGCTTTCACACAGGTAGCATAGACATTGAGGCTGTAGAGGCACACTTGGCACTTATAGAAATAATATTTTATTTTATTTAATTAAGTTCAAATTTAATTTTTATTTTATTTTTGGATCTAATTAATTAAGTTAAAATAATTTACATTCATTCTAAAAGGTTATCACCTTCAAAAAAGCAAAATTTGAATTTAACTTATCAGAAAGCTTATAATCCTTCTAAACATGTTGTAGTTATTTCTAAAAGGTATAGTCAATGGTTCTCATTTAATTATAAAGCCAGAATTACATGATTAGAATTATTTACTATGTTCTCACTTTTTTTTTTTTTTTTTCTCTCAGAAATAAAGTATTCAAATATTTTGTGTTTTTTCATTATTGCTTAGTGTAGAAATACATTTATAGGCTTTTCATATCTTGGAAGCTATTTTACAGAGTGATTTCCATGCGCAATCTTAATCAAGAGGGGGCAAATAATGCTTAAAAAAAAAGAGCATACTTTTGTACGTATTTCTAAAAGTTAAATATCAACCGACCGGATTTATGAGGTAAAACTATACATATATATATAAATATATCGACAATGTGGCATATGTTTAGCCACTAAAAATGAGGTTAGCTGGGAGGAAAAAAAATCCCATGTGGGCTTAGTTATGGCAGTTAATTAATTTATTTGGAAAGGTAGACTGCCAAATATTGCGAATGGAAGGAATGATATGACTCAACAATTGGGTAATGTATACCTAATTCAGTGTTTGTTTCACAATTTGTTATGTATAGCTGCAAAGCAACAAACGGTGACGTTAACTTCCCCAACAAAAACGTAATACTGGTTGAAATCTGACGCAACTTACGTTGTTTTATAAGCAATGAAGAAGTAAATTTAATCTTGAAGAGTAATAAAGGTGCAATGTATATTTACCTTGCGGAAAATGACTCCAATTGTTGAACATAGTAGTTGAAATCTAATGCATAATATCCCAAACTGGTTATATTTGTACGATGAAATGTCAAGTTAGGAGTTAATGAACCTCTAATAGATGTGCAATACGTTGGTCCAGATCCTCATCATATAGTTTTAAATAAAAGGAGCAGTCATACTACTGAAACTTGTCATAGGTGGCTACTCATCGTGAAGCACCGGCCACACATCTTTATTATCATTTAGTGTATGGTTTGATTTTTGGTTTTGACATCGAAGTCGGTGAAAATAATAAAAGCGATAAAACCGTGTAACATATATTTTCATAAAACTCAGACATAACCTATAGTTATCTTATTTAATAAATAAACGATCAAAAATTTTTATCGTCCTCTAATTAGGTTGATAACTTGATCATTTAAAACAAATCTTTTTTTGATTCCACAACTTTCCACGCCTAATTTCTGCATCCTATGAATGGACGTATAGCCATCAATAATTTGAGAATAAATCATACACTCATTATTTTAAGACCTCGTTATGTTCTTAATACATGACAGAGCTAAGGGTGGCGACGGAGAACATTTCTCTCTCTAACACTTAGTAAGAGATTTAAAATATCACATGGATCTCCTTAAGCACTTATTTATATATATAGATACATAAAGGAGCCTTTTCTCAATTTTGATTTAGTTAAATTAATAATTAAGTAAATAGGAAACTTAACTCACTTTCTCCAATATTCTATTTCCTTTTTCTAATTAAATAAAAAAGACGCACTTTGTGCATTTTTAACATATATTGGAAGGCCACGAATGCCTTATTTATTAATATAAATTTTCTTTTTATTTCATGCACAAATTATAATTTAGAAAATATCTTATTTTTTCAGAATTAAAATCATTATAAAACTTAGAAAATAAGTTAGCATAACACATACTTTTTCCATTCTAGGCACCACATAGTGTAGGCCCCATCTACATTATGTCATTAAATATTAAATAATCACATTATTTAATTCCAAAGTGTGTATTAATAATTAATAATTCATATCCTATTAATTCATGCAAATTATAGAGATAGCATCAGGAAATAAAGATATAATTTCAAACTCCAATAAAATTAATAATTAATTAACAACTTAATTAGTTTATCAATTTTATTAATTCCAAAGTTACTCCAATAAAAACTTGGAATTGTATTCTTAAAATTATAAATATAATTTATTTAATGAATTGAATCATTCATTAATATAATCATTACATATAAATTCATCCTCCATAAATAATTAATCATTAAAGTTAGGTAAAATTTATTAATCTCTCTAATTACTTCTATATTCTTGAGTGTCATTGATTTTCTAGAGAATTCAAATAAGTTCACAAACTTATTCATGATTTAAACACTCATTTTATTAAAAACTAGAATTAATAGTCATGATAATTATTTTATTTACTTCATAAAGAAGGAATGGACTCTATCTTTTAATATTAACATTCCTGGCTACTTACTTTATTATGCCTTCAAAATACGAGAGATAGGATTAAATTCTCAAATCTATACTGAGTAAACTAAAAGATATAATTTCATAAATAAGGGTCTATTAATAAGTCAGGATTAATATTATCTTATATATGATCACCAATCGATATGATTAAAACTTAAAATATTTTCACGAAAATTATTTAGCTATATCACATTGTGTCTTAGTCCTACATAATCACATTATGTATAATACACTCATTTAATTACTCACTAGAATAACAATTCGCAAAAGGCCATTCCATTTTAAACGGAATGACTTGTATTAGTAACACTCAATCAAAGATTTTATACTTTAAATGAATAAATAATTATGATAATTAATTAAATGTTATTAACTACTTACGTATCATCCTTAAATATTATCTTCATATACATACTTGTATACAAATTTCACATCACATAGATAATTATGAAATTTAGTGATATTTATAAAGTATTCAAAATACATGCATTCAAATATAATGAAAAATTCACTTTATTTATTTATTTATAAATACATCAATTACAAAAATATCATATGTTGTAATGGCATCTCTAGATGGTTTTTGTTGGCTTGCTAATGGAATAGTTAATTTGGAATGGTTGGGTTATTCCGGTTGGTACAATATTTATACTCTTAGCCTTTCATGTTCTTTAAGGGTATATTTTTTGTTGTGGTCATATCCTTTCCACTGACTGCTTCTTCTCACAATTTTCATGTTGCAATCTTTATCTAGTTGGTCTCAATCTATGGACAATTAGAAAGGCCTTTATCTCTCAAAATTGCAATTAATTGTTTATCTAAACCCTCTCTTTTTGTAGCATTATTATTGTAAGATGATTTTTTCATACATGTGAAAAGACTGAGAAATTTAAAAATTAACCTACCTAGCTTTGTCTTGAAATGTGTTTAAAGAATCTATAAATCAGTTTGGGAGCATCATGGGAAAGCCGCGTGGAGAGAAAGCCGCACCGCTGCATGGAACAATAGAAAGCGGACACGGCCACGTGCTAGGTGAAGAAATCAGTAGCAAACAGCAAGTTTATACTGCCGTGCAAACTAAAGGCCACAGCCGCACGTGTTGGCATGTTGGAGCTTCTATTTTGACCTTTGCTTGTGTTGTTGTCTATTCTTTGTAAACGTATATAGATAGATTGTATCCTTTTTTTGTGTGTAGTATAACTCAGAAATTAAAGTGAAATAGGCTAGAGAAAATTTCTATAGAGTGTGTGCAATTTTTTTTTTTTTGTAAACTTTTTAATCATTATAGTGAATTGTTATAATGGCTGAAAGTAGATGTAGTTCTCACGTTGAGGGTGAACTACTATAAATTTCATGCGTCCTTGTTTATTTTTCGTTTGCATATTTTTTGTTCATGGTTAAATAAGGGCATCTAATTCATAACAAAGATAAGTCATATCGTTATTCCGCCCAACCACTTGAGGGCTTGTCACGCCCCGGAGTACGGGAGGTGACGTGGTAGGTTAATTAAATAGAAATTTAAATTGAACATAGGTTAAAGAGGTTGATTAGTTATGAAAGACGTAATAATTTAAAATCTTTTTAAAACCAATGATAACAATAATAAATCCAACAAATAAAAATTACAAAGTGATTATTAAGAAAGATATAATAAAAAAGAAAAAAGGAGAGAGACGAGTTGGGTCGTGCTGGCCCACAACTTGTGCACACACATATAGTAGCGACAATATTAAATTACAACCACAGTCCAAAATAAAGGTAAAAGTTATAGTTATATGTGCCTCGTTTTCTTTATAATCCAAAACACCTACTTGGTTCTCCTATGGCTCGCTGGTCCGATCAACGGACTCTTCTCCGATCTTAAGCTGAAATCCACCTAGTGGGGAAAGATTTTAAAACAAATAAAGGTGAACAAAAGGCTTAGTAGGACTATATTTTACAAACAGATATTTAATTGAAATATAATTTTACCTTTTATAAGAAATAACAGAAAACAGAGTTAAAGAAATAAAATCATGTAAATATATCCTTTAAAAATAGTCAATCCAGAAAGTACCTTTATATTCTTTTCTGGGCAAACCATATTTATATCACCACCGAAGTGGCCTAGTTGGGTTTCGAGACCTGCCCCAAAGGTCGCGCACTACACGACTCGATCTCTGATATGGCATCATGCCCTAAAATATATATATATACACATATCTTTCTATAATTATTAAAATCTCTATTTACCAAATATAGTCATATACATTCATTATGAGGTTTATTATGAAAACCACCTCAATTCTACTGTTTATGAAATCAATCAATAAAAATCCTTTTTTAGCCAATCATTGAAAAAATTTTTGTTAAAAATTCTTTTGAGGCCAAAATCCTTTGAAAACTAGGTTACTAATAAAGAGGGGTAGAAGTCCTACCTCAATACTCGTGTCGGTGTCTCACACTACAGTCCTAGTCTATTACACATTAGCTCCACGGAACCATAAACAACCTTAAACGCACAATAACTAAGTCTATCAGTATCTAGCTCGAGATACCCTATGTTACTAAACTACCTCATGGTGTCCTAGTGTGCCATTTAAGTTTGTAAAATCATATTGTATTGTTAAAATCTAAATCAAGGTTCAAAACGGTAAAAACGGGTGAAAAATAACAAAATTTCAGCATACTCATTTGGTTCAGATTGACCTGGTTTGGCTGGCCGAACTACATCGAAAAACCAAGTCCGGTCGGTCAAATATTTCTAGGTTTGGCCTGTCGGTCATATGAATCCAGCCTGCCGAACTCATGATTTTGGCCTGCCGAACATGAAGTTCGGCCTACCAAATTGGAAAATTCTAGAAATTTCTAGTCATGGGTTCTCGGTCTCCCGAGCCCAAATCTTCATTTCAACCTATTTTTCTTAGTTCTTAGGCATGGTAAACATCTTTGGATGATAGAAAAACATTATAAAACACTTTTGAGCCAATTTAAACAAGATTTGGACAAAGATTTTGAAAAATCCTAAAAATAGAGAAAAATAGAAAATCTTGATTCAAGTCCGTTTTTGATCAAACAAAGCTTAGATTCTAGATGTTCTAAGTTCCTCTAATCTAGATTGGGGGTTTTCTAAGCTCAAATAAGCTTAGATTTCAAAATCCAAGAAAATTTGAAAAACTGAAAAAGTTTTAAAATTCAAAAACTAACCTTAGATTCGAGCTTCAAATCATGTTTGTGGTTGCTAAATCGTGTTCCCAAGCTTCCAATCTAGCTGAAAAGCAATGCTTAAGCTTGAATTTTTGAATAAAATGTGAGAGGGAAGAAAGAGAGAGGGATAAGCAGAGAGAATGAGAGTGAAGGAGAGAGAGACGAGAGAGTGAGTGAGAATAAGAGGGAGAGGGAGAGATAAATAGAGAGAGAACGGATAGTTGGCTGCACAAAAAACGTGTGTAGTAGCACATTGTTTTCAAATGGGACATACTTGGTAATTGTGAAATTGTTTTGTTTCAAAATTTAAAATAACAATTAAAATAATTAAAAGTAATTAAAAATTCATTAAATTAATCAAAAACAACTAAAATCTGGAAATTTCACAAAATAATCAAATTAAGTTTAAAATATTCTTCATGGCTCACTAATTCATCATTTTACTCACTAATATTACTTAATTAATTTCAGGGCGTTACAACTTTCTACCCCTAAAAGAAATTTCACCCTCAAAATTTACAAATCAATTAAAAAACAAAACAAATACAGATACAACTCTTGCATACTCAATTCTAATTCCCAAGTGGCTTCATCAATCCTATGATGCTACCACATGACTTTACTAATGGGATATCACGACGATGTAAACTAATTACTTTCTAATCAATAATCTGAATCAACACTTCTTCATATGTCATGTTTTCCTGAATCTACACATCGTGAAATAAAACTATCCTATCTTGCTCAGGCGAACATTTTCAAAGCATCGACACGTGGAATACATCGTGAACATGAGAAAGTTTAGGAGGAAGATCTAGGCGATAGGCAACCACACTGACACGCTGAGTAATTTCGAACGGTCTAATATACCTTGGTGAAAGCTTACCTCTTACTCTGAATCGCGTGATGCCCTTGCGAGGCGATACCTTCAAAAGAACAAAGTCTCTTACCTCGAATTCCAAGGGTTGACGTCTTCTATCTACGTAACTCTTCTGTCGACTCTAAGCTACCTTTAATAGGTCTCGAATTATGGCGACCTTCTCATTGCTGTCACGGATCTCATCTGGCCCGAGAATAATCCTGTCTTTTGGTTCAACCTAACACACTGGTGGTTGACACGACCGTCCATACAGTGCGTCAAATGGTGCCATGCCAATGTGAGTTTGCATACAAGCATATTGCATCGTCCATTTGTTTTGTCCTTGGTAAGCCGGTCATCATGATATGCTCCAATTTCCAACCTAGAATAGGAAGTGGCTGAAGCTGACCTGCTGGCTTCTGATGCTCGGCTTTCACCTAAAGACAAATCATACATTTGGCTATGTATTCCCGGACATTCTTCTTCATACCTCTCCACCAATATTATCTCTTTAGATCATGATACATCTTCGTGCTCTCTAGATGAATGGCGAACTAAGACCTATGGGCTTCATCCATTATAGCCTTCGTTACTTCCATGATTGTTGGAACTACGAGGTGCTCCTTGAAGTACAACGATCCATCGGCATGTACCCTCCATTCTTTAAATTACTCTCCATTTTGAATCCGCGCCCAGATTCCCTGATGGTGCTAGTCTCACTACTGGTTTTGTTTCACCATCTGAACGAGAGCTAGGGTCGTCTCCATGTGATACACCAAAACTCGTTCGTAGTCCTCGTAGTACTGTAGCCCGTACTTACTCACTGTTGCATTTCTTCTTCAATCTTCAAGAGCCAAACAAGTAAGAATTCTTGAAGACTTCCTGCTGAGTGCATCAGCGACCACGTTAGCTTTCCCGGGATGATTATGCAACACGAAATCATAATCCTCCATGTAGTCCATCCATCTTCGCTACCTTAAGTTCAAATCCCTTTGAGTAAATAGGTACTTCAAACTCTTGTGATCAGAGAAAACCTGAAATGTCATCCCGTAAAAATAACATCTCCATATCTTCAGCTCATGAATCACTGTTGCTAGCTCTAAGTCTTGAGTAGGATAATTTTGGTCGTGAGGTCGTAGCTGTCTTGATCCATATGCCACCACAGGTTCGTGTTGCATCAATACTCACCCAAGTCTACGTCCTGACGCATCTATGTAAACCTCATACGGCTCGTCACTATTGGGGATAATTAATACTAGAGCTGAGGTCAACCGATTCTTCAACTCTTGAAAGTGAGCTCACATTCTACATCCTACTCGAACCTGACATTCTTCTTGATCAATCTTGTCAATAGTGCTGCTATCTTTGGGAAATCCTTTACAAATTTCCTATAGTATCCTGCAAGTCCTAAGAAGCTATGGAATTCTACCACATTCCTCGATCGTTCCTATTCCACTATCGCTTCAACCTTAGATGAATCCACTAAAATACTATGCTCAGAGATGACATGACCCAAAAACTTAACTTCTATCAGCCAATACTCATACTTCTCTTTCTTGGCATACAATTGATGCTCCAGTAGAGTATGAAGCACAATTTTGAGATGTTGTTCATGCTCTTCCCAAGTCTTAGAATAAATCAAGATGTCATCGATGAACACGATCGCAAACTGATCCAAATAAGGCTTGAATATCCTATTCATCAAATCCATGAAAGCTGCAGGAGCATTTGTCAACCAAACAGCATCACCAAAAACTCAAAATGTCCATACTGGGTCTTGAAAGCTGTTTTGGGGATGTCTTCTTCTTTGATCATAAGATGATGGTATCCTAACCGTAAATCTATCTTTGAGAAATACCGTGAACCTCCCAACTGATCAAACAGTTCATCGATCATAGGCAAAGGACACTTGTTGTTCACGATAACCTGATTCAGCTGCCGATAATCTATGCATAACCTGAGAGTTCCGTCATGCTTCTCAGTGAACAAAACTGGTGCTCCCCACGGTGATGTACTATTCTAGATGTATCCCTTATCAACAAGCTCCTGAAGTTGCTTTCTTAATTCCTTCATCTTTGCCAGTGCCATCTGATAAGGTGCTACAGAAATTGGTGTTGTTCCTAGAAGCAACTTAATACCAAATTCGATCTCCTGATGCGGTGGTAATCTTGGTAATTCGTTGGGGAAGACATCTTCAAATTCGTCTGCCACTAGAATCGCTACGTTTCTTCTCGAGGCATTGGGCTCTCCTTCTAGATTCATGAGGAAGGCATAGCAAGCTAAGTTCTTCCGCCCTCCAAGACATGTCTTTACGAGACACTCACTCATTAGTTGATCACTACCACCCTCGTAAGTGATTGTCGTTCCCCTATTAGATACTAGGGTCACTTTCCTAAGCTGACAGTCTACAACTACGTTGTATCTGGACAACCAGTCCATCCCTAGAATTACATCGTATGAACTTATGGGGATTACAATCAAATCACTTTTCAAAATCTAATCCTCGATCTTCATTTTACAATCTTTACAAATACAATTCATGAACACCCACCCCAAGAGTGAAGCTATAACTAAGGGTTCGTCAAACTCTTCTATTCCTAATCCTAAGGCATGTACAAAATAGCTTGAAATGAGAGAATGCGTGGCACTAGTATCGAATAACACGTGTGCTAAAGACTGAGAAACCAAA
>CAMOHE010047893.1:0-14183 GCA_946598075.1 Artocarpus hirsutus
AATAATTTAATAGTTTCTATAACACTCATAGTTCTTCTATTTGTCTAACAATATAATAAACTTTGGTGGGTAGGGAGGGGGTAATGATAGATGGCATTAGATTGTGGGATGAAAAAATATTTTTATTATTACAAAAATATTCAAGTTTTTTAATAGTGTGCACTTAAAGAGCATGCTACAAGTTCAAGAAATGCAAAAATCACTCTATCGGCTTTAGGGGTCTTGGAAGAACTAGCTTTGACTAGGGGCTTCTTGGAGGTAGGAGTTTTATTGTCTTATATAGCTGAATCCTTAGGGGTCGGTTCATCTTTGTTCTCCACGTCATCATCTAGATCAAGCACTTTCTAAATGTTTACAATTTCAGCATCAACATACTTTTAAACTTATTCGCTTTAAACTTTTTATAGAGCTCAAGTTGAGCCTTGAGAGCAGTCATCCCGTGTACCTAGACAATCTGTTCTACAAGTTTGTTCATATCATTATCTCTTGCCTCAATCATCTTATTAGGCTCATCAAGTTTAAGCTATAGGTCCTGGTTACTGCTGTTGACCTCTAAAAACTTTTTGTTTACTCTAAAGAGTGACTCTAATAACTACCTCATGCCTCTAATGAGTAAGTATTTTACTTACAAATTAAGTACTTTTAGAACTTAAATGTTTGTTAAAAGCCTCAAGCATTTGTGTCATTTTAATGTTTTTAGTATTATTTTGTAGGAAAATAAGATTTGGGACTTTGTAGGAATTTTTAGCATCAAAATTGGAGTGTAATTTCTTGGTGCAATTAGGCCATGTTGCATGCCCACAGCATTTGTAGTGTGCAAGGGCCAAACAGGCTCCCTTATGTGGCCGACAGGCCTTGCACATGCCTATGCACACTGAAGTGCCTAGCAGCCTACCAAGCTGAGGTGCCTGTACTCTAACACAAGCTTGCTATGCAGCCCACGCACCATGCTACTTAGTTAGCATGCCCTTGCTACCTTTCTTTGATCCAATGGTCTGGATTTGTCCTAAAATAAAGCCTAACGTTCTCTAAGCCCAAAAACACTAAAGGAGAAGAGCATAGAGGAAAAGGCATATTCTTCTAAGGGGATTTTGGAGTTGATTCCAAAAAAGAACAAAAGAAAAGAAAAAGAATATATTTATTTTGCTTTTAGTTTAGAATTTTATTTCTAGTTTTAGATTTAGGTTTTATTTCCAATAAATCATCATGGAAGAAGCATTTGGAGATGAAGAAGTATGAGAGGAGAAGAAATGAAGAGCTTGGAGATCATGGAAACTCCAAAATAGGCATTTTCATTCTTATTCTCTTCTTTTTATTTTTGTGATTTGTAAATGTTGAACTCTTGATGTTAGCTTGTTTAATTTTAGTTTTGGAGTAATTGTT
The DNA here is from genome assembly GCA_946598075.1 of Artocarpus hirsutus. Classification (NCBI taxonomy): domain Eukaryota; kingdom Viridiplantae; phylum Streptophyta; class Magnoliopsida; order Rosales; family Moraceae; genus Artocarpus; species Artocarpus hirsutus. The sequence continues at coordinate 1,384 of CAMOHE010047893.1, forward strand.
TTTCTAGAGCCTTGATTTTCCCTTATATGGAGTGTTGATTTATTTTGAGTGCTTCTTCATGGTTTATTTGTGTTGTCCCACTATTAGTGCTTCTAGTTTACTTGGCCCATAAATTAAATAATTTTAGTATATAAAGTTTGGCATTCTGGAGAGGGAAATTCCAAGTATAGATTGTGGGAAACGTAACCTAGGTGATTATAAGATCAAGAGATTTATATTTGCTTTGAAGTCATTAGAAGAACTAGAGCACAATAGATGTTAATTACTTAGTTCTAGATGGTGATATTAGAATCTAGTTTTTGAGCATATTATTTAATTTAATGCTTGGGAGAGGTAATTGGGTTAATTAAGAGTTCTTGACTAATAAATTATGAGACTAACTTAATAATAAAATTAATGTGGATTAATTATAGTGAAATTGATGCTCTAGTATTTTTAATTATTTGTTTTTTTTGCTTTATTTCGTTTGCTTAGTAATTTTTATTAGTTTCTTTATTTGTTTCTCTATCTAGTCATACAAATAATCTCAAAGCCTATAAATTTCAACAATTAATGCAAATTGAACACAATCTTCATGAGATCAATAGCTCTACACACCACTCTAATGCTTGTGACAGTGTATACTTGCATTTAGTTTTGGTTAGATTGATCTCTTGTTGGGCTAGCAAATTCCTTAGTCGTTCAATCTTCTCTTCAGCCTAGCTCCCAAAATAATTCAATACCCACAGAGCCTGTGAACCAAATCTTGTAAGTTGATGAGTTGAAGAGCAGTTGATTCGTTATGAAGTAAGTAAAGGCTTTGGGTTGCCAGCTTGGTAGTGTTGACTAGAAAGTTGAAGCCTTTTCCAACTCTTGTTGCCGTCTTGTAGTCAATCATGGTGCTTGCACCAATGAGAGCATCAAGTGTTACTTAGACCTATTTCCTCCTCTTTGGCCCCAAAAACAAGAGCTAGTTCCTTATCCTTATTCTTCATGGGCTCAAGCGATTGGATCTCAAATTTGGGTTCAAGAGGTAAAGGCTTTGTCATGTCGACCTTTGCTAACTTCAATTGGCTCTCAGTAAGTGCTTGGTTCACAAAACTTTTCTTTCTCTTCTTGTCCCTTGTAGGCATTCTCTTCATAAGTGGTCAACTGCAAACTCTTCAATCGATAGGAGAGTGCTCTTCATGTTGTTAAAAGCAGGCTCTACAAGTAGAACGTCTTTGTCTAATAATAGAGTGATACACTTCATGTTAGACATGTATGCCCTAAGGAGTAAAAATGTAATGAGTTTTTGAAGACATTTTTATCAACTAGAGAAGCATTAGGGATACATGTAGGGATTTCTCTGATCCTTCTCTAAATCGAGCATGTGCCAAGTCATTATGGATGAGAGATCTAAGCCCAAGATTTGTGTTTAAAACTAGTGAATTTGTCGAACCATTCCTTGAATCTTTCCCTAGTTAGTGATGAATGGGTTGAGTCATGATATGCAAAACACACAAAATACATAAGTATTTGTCGCAACAACTATGTTGAAAATGAATAAAGCAATTGTCTCACCTTTATGATCAAAGGAAAAAGGAAACAAAAAGTGATAAGAAAGATGGGATGAATCTTTGTTTATTGACATGAAGAAGTATTTCTTCTCCTAATTTTTGTTTGCATCAACCAAATCAATGATAATTTGCTTCATTTTCCTATAGATAAAAAAATATTTGCCCATGTTCTTGTTTTGTTGCATCAACCTTTTTTTTTTTCGTTTGTCCATAAATTCACTAGGATAAGGGAGATGGATCTTGACTCCCTATGGCATCCTATATCTTGTCCAAATCCCTAGCAAGTCTTTGTCTATCAGAGTTTACTTAGGATTGTTCTTGACGAAGGATTTTCCTTTGGTTGTTGATCTAAACACTCGAGTTGCTTTTGGATGCTCGATACATTCGATTCAATGTGAGACACTAGAAAGTCTATCCCTTTCTATGACTAGAGTGCTTGTTGTGTTTGCAGTAACCTCCTTGATCTTGCTAGTCTTTGCCGCACTAATCTTGGAGTTCTATTCTAACCTAGATTGGTATATTGCTTGATCGACCTCTTGATCGTTGTCAAAATCTCAGTTATCTCCAATTTCATACAAAGATGTGGACTTTGTATCAGCTACTATTGGTTTCTTTGACATGGTTTTGAGACAAACAACAAGCCAAAAGGAAAACTAGGGCAAAATTGATAAAAAGTCCCAAAAGTAAAGAATACAAAGAACTTTGGAGAACACCTTAGAGTTTCAACACTAAAGAAGCCTAATAATGAGAGAACTGATAATTTTTATTAAGAAATTTTTAGAAAACTATACCAAAATTTGTGAAATCAAGAAAGAAATGTTCATATGGAGTTAGAATCATGATAATAAGAAGAAAAAGAAAGAAATCTTGCATGGAAAGGACTTGGAAAACTTGGAACTTCTATTCGAAACTTCAAGTTGCAAGCAAGAAATGAGAAAGTGAGAAAAAGGAAATTTAATTTTATATCTAAAATCAGGAATGGATGGTCAAGATTTCAGCAAAGGGGAATAATCTGACACCCCAGATTTGATGTCTTTTCAAATTCCTTCTCAAACTGAGGTCTTGTCTCGTGAAAGTATAAACAACCTCATTGCATAGAGATATTTTGAAATCCACCAACGAAATTGTGCCACGCGTCAAGCCTTTGATATTTACATCTTTCTAAGGAAAGGTCATGATGGATTGTGAGAGGACGGTTTCATGCAAGGCAAGCAAGGATTGATCAAACATAAAAAGTTACTTTCCATTTATTACGATTAATTACAGTTCTATAGTCAATCTAATCAACTAAGGAATATGGGTTAACTGTTAACATGTCCCAATGTGCATGTCAAACCAAGTGAGGCCAATAGATATGCTCACGTGTAACATGGATTTATGTTCAATGAACTCGATGCCAGTAGAACAAGACAGCTTGATTTGTCCTCTATTTTGTGTTTGATGTGCTCGATCTAAAGGGCTTGGACTAGACAAGTAGTAAACGTAAAAGTATCCAACTTTATGCTTGTTTAGCTCGAAGTGATTTATTTGGAGTTGGGAGTAACTGGAAAAAGGACCCACTAACTCATGAAGGAAATTAAGGGAAGGTGGTCCGCAACTTATACCCAATCAACTTACAATATGTGTCTCACTTCATTAGACACTATTTAGAGCCACTTCTTACTACCTGAAGTCCACTATCTCAGAGGGGCATCTACAGATATGGGTTGAACGCATCGTTTTGAGGGTATCTGAACTTTCATACATACCAAAAACTCTTGCTAATTTATTTTCCATTTTCTTATTAAAGAGAGTTCACATGTTGATTCTACTTAAGCTTTATTTTGAAAAACTACTATAACTTGTATCAAGTTCTAGATATAGTGAGGCATAACTCTACAATGGATGTAGCTCAATTCTGAGTGTACAGCTATAAATCTCTTGTGTGGTATTTTCATTTTTTTTTGTCATTTTTATTTCATTATTAGGTTATTACCAATATGATTGATTATTATTATTAATCTGACCTAGTTTATGAGTTTTCTAGAACCCAAGAATGATGATTAAAAGGCCCAAACAACTTGAGTGAATTTTTGGATTAAATTCTAACCTAATTTGATTTAATAGTAGATATAACATCAACAACTATGTGGAGTGCAAAATGACATGATAAGATGCATGATCCGACAAAAGAATGTCTAAGTTAAGAAACAAACAAAAAATTTAAGCTAATAGTCAAGTATCGCTCCAACAGGATATCGAGATAGCTTGTAAAGGAAACTAATAGTTGGAAACACTAGCGCGAAAACCAAGTAAGTTTCAAGCCTCACCTGTGGCAAGAAAAAAATCTTTTTCAAATACTTGGACATGTTTGAACATGTTTGCAAATATTATGCTTGATGATGAAGAACCCAGTTATGGTATATGACATGTTTAACATTTGTTATGCTTAATATTTAAATATCAAGTTATGGTATATGGTATGCTTAGCATTTGATATGCCTAATATTTTAAATACCATATCATGATATATAGCATGTTTACCAATGTTTATAAGATTGGTAGACGAAAGATGTCAATTAAATAGTGTATGAACCTCTTGGATGTGAGGTTTATAAGTCTCCCACGTGGGGAGCATCAGGTAAAGTTAAGTCTTTCGCAAGGGAAGCCTTTATGCAAAGAAAAGACTCCTATGAGTAGAGCTTCTGTGTGTGAAGCCTAGTGCATATAAAGAAATGAGAAAATTATCTCTTTTATTTTAATTAAATATGTGATATTTAATTTAAATTAAAGGAAGCTTTCAAAATTAATTAGGTTTCTCATTCTCTATAAATAGGGGTATCCTCTATTCATTTTATACACAATTGAGAATAGTGATGAGGTTGCAAAAACTCTACCAGTAACCTTAGCAATTAGCTTGAAGAGAGAGAAAAAGAGAGAAAAGGAGTTCTTCTTTCCTACTCTTGCTTTGCTCATGCGTTGAGATTAGTGGGAGACCAAAATTTTGTTAAGTCATCATTAGAAACCCTAATTCTCTTCCACACCTACACGTTCACCCATTTAGAGCAAAGGACTAGGCAAAGAAGACATATCTTACTCGTACTGCATTTATCAATTATTCTATCATTAAGATGTTACTAAGATAGCATAATACAGTTAGCTAAGACCAGTAAGCAACCAACACAAGAGGAGTTGTGGTAAAATCACATCAAGGTGTTAGACATGTATACCCTTAGGAGTAAAAATGTAATATATTTTTTGAGATATTTTTATCAATAAAGAATTTATTTATTATTTATAAATACCAAATCTTGTCCTGTTTACGTTATATTTGTTGAATGTATGTTAAGCACACAATAGTTTGAGACTGTCGGTTTAAACCTTTAAGAATTAGGCATATGATGGATAGATTATGCGAAAGACACAATTCTGAAGGTGACGGTCTAAATCATAAGATCTGCAATCGAGTGAATAAAGTTGGATGCTTTATTCATGTAAAGATTGTTATGTTGTCTAGATCCCTATTGAGAGATGGTTTGTCTTGACCATTGAAAGTGGACTCTGTGAATAGAAACATTGGCACATTGTCATAGGTGATGATGTGTTGGATCGGGACATAAAGTGAATTGATTTGGATTAATAATTCCATCTTGGCAAATCAATTCACTTTAGATAATCATTTGTATTGTATCTTAATCCTAAGATGAATAGTGGGCCCATTGTCTTGACTTGTGTCTTTTGATGTACCAAAGGGTGACACCCACATTTTAATAGTGGTAGGCATGCCGGTACGTTGGAGGCATGACTCTTGATAGCGTAGACCTATTATTCATAGATATGAAATCTATAGCTCCTCTTTTGGAGTAGTGATATTCTCTTATATGCGTTATCCTGTAATTGAAAAATTGGAGCGGTCCACCATTTGGATACATAGGTGTAATCGAATGGTACACTGTCTTTGGATGGTAAGTTTTCTAATGGTGAGATAATGGAACGTAAGATAAAAATAATCAGGAAGCTAAGATAGAACTTGTCCTTAAGACAATTATGGATAATCCTATGGGGATACGATATATTATGATATGTCATGGAGACTTAGCTGTACGGGCTTCGTAATTATATATAGTTCGAGATTGCAGCTCCGAGCTTTTGGTGGACTAGCATTGGAGTTGATAATTATGAAATGTATATTTGGGATATTGGGTTTCATAATTATTAGGAGCTTGAACTATATAGGTTCATCAGGTCCCTTTTGCTAGCTCACAAAATCTTGCAACGATACGGCATACTTTGCCAATAATTGGTGACTTATGTTAGATTTATTAAATTGGTTGAAATTCATAAGAATCAAATAATTCATGTCTGTTTATCAGTTGAATTGATTTTGGGACAAAATTAATTCAAGATAACTTATTGAATTATTGGGGTTAGATAATTCTTGTCTGTTTATCAATTGATTTAGTTTTGAATAAATTAAATCAAGATAAACTTGTAGAATTATTAGGAATTCATTTATTTTCTTAGAGATTATCTAGATAAAGTTATTTTAATTAGATAACTTTTCTATTGGGTTATTTGAATTAAAACTAAGATTTTATCCTATAGAATCTCAGGTGAAAAATAAAAGATTTGCTGAGATATTTTATCAATAGTTTGGCATGCCGATCTTTAAGTTCAGCTTGCCGATGGGGCAAGTTCAGCCTGCTTATTAGACAGATCGGCCTACATATGTGCGAGAAAAGATCACGCGTTTTTACATGGATTTTATCAGATATTGATCCAAATTTGATTTTAATTCAAATTTTTGAGACCATATCTGATAAGGACTGACCCTAGACCCAACTTCTATAAATAAAGAGTGAGTTTCATAAGTTATTTAGATCAATTAAGAGATTAAGAGTGATACTCTGCTGATGAGAATCTGAAACTCCCTGAGAGCTCTTGTTCATAAATCACCAACACTAGTTTTGGGTTCTCTCAGTTGGTTGGAAGGAGAGTCACTTGGTGGAAGAGCTATACGTGTAAGCCCACACTCACTCCAATCGTGGATAGAGAATATCAAAGAAGGCCAGTTGGTTGAGGTCCTTCTAGAACATTACTTCTCTACACAGATTAAGGAAACTTTTCGGCATATACAAGGTTAGTAAGATCTAATTAATTTTATGCACATAGTATGTCAAACTTATGTTTTAGAAAATACTTTGATATAAAAATTTTAAAGTTCTGCTACTTACTATTTTTTCAACAATTGCTATCAGAGCTATGGTTTTTATGTAAATTTACGAGTTTGTGATCATGCTATATGTATAAATTATGTGATATTGATCTATCCTATGCTTGAATTTAATTTTATAGAGAGTTGACACTCTAGGTTTCTATATATTTTATATGTTGTCATAGATTATATGGTGAGTTTATTAATTAATTATGGTTGATTAAATTATTATTTAATTATTAATTAATTAATTAATTTATACTGGTTATGGTTTCTTAGATGTTAGAATGTGTATCTAGGTTTTTCATGTAATTAGATAGCGAACTATCTTCTCCGTCTAGGAGTTATTATTTAATTTTAAATTTTGTAAGAATTTTGTAATAAAGTAATCATTCAAAGAAGACGAATCTAGATGACGGATCTAGACGATAGATGATGGCACTTCTAGGTATTTCTTGAATCTCTAATTTTATGTTTTTGAGTTGTTGAAAATAAAATTGATGAATTGCATTAAAAATTGTATTTTCTAGAAAGGGTGATTTCTGCTCGGTCGGCATGTCGAACACTTCAGTTCAGCAATCTGATGTTCATAGATCGGTAGGCTGGACATGAGGTACAAATGGCCGTCAGTGGGGCAGAAATCATGTGGCTCTGGCGGCAGGCCAAACTTCTGATTTGGCAAGCCAGTTGATCATGAATCAACAGGCCGATCTATAAAAATGACCGACAGGCCAATCACACAGATCGGCTTGCCGGCTAAGAGCTAAAAATTTGTCCAAAAAAAGTGCAGTTTTAATTTTATTTTTGGGACAATTCTAAGAAACATAAAAATTTGGATTTGACTAGAAATTTGGAGTATTCGATTCATACGGGATTGAAGACTTACAAATGAGCATTACATGAAGAAGGATACAGCTTGGAGATACAAGGATGAAGAATTGATCATATGTTTTGATTATTCTCTTGTAATCTTTGTTTTCTATTCTTTAGGGTGGGACCATAATATTATGGTTATTTATTATTATTTTGCTTGTAGCTTTGCTTAATTGCTTTGCTTGTCTGCATTATAATATGATTTACCATGTATATTGATAACATGCCATATAGAATAGGGAGTGCCGCACATATTAAACTTGTTCATGGATGTATTTTTAAAATAAAACCATGATTTCAAAAGATTGAGTGGGAGAAGATTTTCGAAGAGAGGGCCTAAGGCCTCCATCATTGGTCTATAGGAAGAACATGATGGTCCCGATTCTTAGGAAGAAATTTCTATCATGAACCAGATTGGATCTCTGAAAGGATAAGGTATTTTAGCATGATTTATCATTGCATACCCCTAGATGGTGATTATAAATCATGGATAAAATAATGAAACGATGGTTATACACTCATGTTAATTTTATTATTAACCACCCCTAGGAGCTCTGTTAATAAAATTAATAGCCAAAGAAACGATTATTAATATATGCTGGATCATACAGGCCCTGGATGGCATATATTAATTAGAAGAGGATCTGTATTCCTGATTGAATTTGGCATGACACCCCTAGGAGCTTGTTGAATCATGAGTTGGGAATTATCATTGTAAGGTTATGATATTTTCAAAGGTTGTGATATTTTCAAAGTTTTGACACATAAACACATTTGTATGATTGTGCTATCTTACTAAATTATTAAGATATGTTTGCTTATGTTTGGTATATGATTCTTTATTGTAGATTAAAAATGTCTAAAAATGCTTTATCATCGATACTTGACAAAAACTAATTACCCAGAGAGAATTATAATGATTGGAAATGGAACCTGGATATTGTCCTTTCCTTTGAGAAACTAAAATTTGTGCTGACAACCCCATGTCCTCCCGAGCCTATAGGAGACTCCACTAATGAGCAATTTTAAGCATACTATCGCTGGAAAGATGTAAACAATCAGGCCTGCTATTTTGTTATGGCCAGCATGAATAACATGCTGCAGGCTCAACATGAAGATTATGAGACTGCAAAGTAGATCTTAGATAATATTGAAGAGACGTTGGGAGGCCAGGCCCTAACAAAGCAGCAAGAGGCGCTTTGAAAACTCTTAAACAGTAAGCAGAGGCTGGGGACGTCTGTAAAGTAGCACATGATGTTGGTCATGGGTTACCTCGTTGAGGCATAAACCAATGAAGCCGACATCGATGCTAAAACTCAAATGACTATGGTCTTTGAGACTCTATCGAAGGAATTTATTTCGTTTAGAGCTACATTTAATTTAAGCAATAGATGGGATATGACCTTAACAGAATTAATGAAACAGTTACAGGATTTCAAACTGCTGATTAGGGAATCTCTTAAGGGTGGAGAGGCCAATTTGGCGGCTGCTTCTGGTTCCAATCCTAATTCTAGGAATGAAAAGAAACAACGAGCCAAAAACGGGAAGTCTTTTGTTCCTGCTAATAACAAGAGCAAGAAAAAGAAGAAGAAGAAGCTTAAGTGCTGAATTGCAGGAAGGTTAGGCACATTAAGAAGCATTGCAAGGACTTCCTTTCCAAATGAGGCAGGTGTGATCTTCTATATTTAGAAACTTGTTTGGTTGAGGAATCCAGTAAAATTTGAGTCATAGATTCCAGTGCAACTAATCATGTTTGTGTTTCTCTATAGGGGTTTAAAGAAACGAGAAGTCTGCTTCATGAAGACTTCACGCTTCAGATGGGCGATGGATCCTTGGCCTTAGCGGAAGTAGTGGGAGACATTCATCTTCATTTTGATAATTATAGAAATTTAATTTTGCGAGATTGTTTTTATGTTCCTAAATTTAAAAGGAATTTAATTTTTATAGGTTGTTTATTTAAAGACTCCTATTTGGTTTCATTTAATAATAAAGTGCTGATTCGTAAAAGTAAATCTTTTATCTGTTCTGGATGGATGCAAAATAATCTATATTTTATCAAACCTAAGATGTACTTACTGCTTAATGCTGAGATAAATGATAATAACTCTAAAAGACTTAAAACTTATCACCCTAATAACACTTATCTTTGGCATTTGCGCCTTGGTCATATTAACCTGAATAGGATTCAAAGGCTGGCAAGGGATGGACCTTTAAGTCACTTAAAGGTGGAATCTATACCTCAATGTAAATCTTGTTTAGAGGGTAAAATGACCAAAAGACTATTCAGGTCTAAGGGCAACAGGGCCGCAAGGGTTCTAGAACTTGTGCATAGTGATGTTTGCAGACTGATAAACATCCGAGCATGAGGAGGGTATGAGTACTTCATCACTTTTATTGATGATTACTCAAGGTATGGGTATGTGTACTTGATGCACCACAAAAGAAAAACTTTTGACAAGCTCAGGGAGTTCTGGGCTGAAGTGGAAAAACAATTGGGTAGACCCATAAAGGCACTTCGATCCAATCGAGGTGGAGAATACCTTTGTGATGAGTTTCTAAGACACTTATTAGATAATGGGATTTTATCCCATTTGACTGCGCTGGGTACTCTGCAGTAGAATGGCATAACAGAGAGAAGGAACAGGACTTTATTAGACATGGTAAGGTCTATGATGAGTTATTCATCATTGCCTTTATCCTTTTGGGTATATGGCCTACAAATCACATGTTATCTTTTGAACAACGTGCCTTCAAAATCGATCCATAAAACTCCTCATGAGTTGTGAATGGGTAGGAAGACATCCTTAAACCATATTCACATATGGGGATGTCCGGCTCATGTCTTGTTTAAGGATGTGAATAAGTTGAAAGCACGTTTGGAAGTTTACTTGTTTGTAGGATATCCAAAAGGGACTAAAGGGGCTTATTTCTAAAACCTAAAGGAAAATAAAGTCGTGGTTTCAACAAATGCAACTTTCTTTGAAGAGAGTTACATAGACGACTTTAAGCCTAGAAGCAAAGTGGTGCTTGAGGAGTTAAGGAGTGATCCAATCACTCTAGAGGTTCCAAATGAAACCATTCCGATCAGTGTAGAAAGACCAAACGAACCCGAACAACAACCTAAGGGGCTTCGACGTAGTGGGAGGATCGAGCGTCAACCCGAGAAATATATGTTCAATTGGGAGGCCTTCTTGGCTGAACTAGATAAACATGATAGGGATCCTTACACTTACGTAGAAGCTATGGAGGATGTTGATTCGAAACTCTAGACAGAGGCCATGAACACAGAGATGAAGTCTATGGAGACTAATCAGGTCTGGGAGCTTATGGATCTTCTTGAAGGGGTAAAACCCATAGGGTGTAAGAGGATCTACAAGAGAAAAAGAGGAGTGGATGGAAAATTTGAAACCTTTAAGGCTAGACTGGTTGTTAAGGGTTACACAGAAAAGGAAGGAATCGATTTCGAGAAAACCTTTTCACCTATAGCCATGCTTAAGTCCATTCGGATTCTCTTCTTTATAGTTGCCGCTCTCGATTACGAGATTTGGCAAATGGATGTCAAGATGACTTTTCTAAATGGCTATCTTGATGAGTCCATTTAGATGAAACAACCAGATAGGTTCAAGGTGAAGGGTCAAAAGGGTAAGGTTTGTAAGCTGCTAAAGTCAATTTATGGACTTAAGTAGGCTTCCTATTCTTGGAACATAAGATTTGATCAGGTACTCAAGACTTATGGGTTCTCACAAAATGTGGATGAGCCATGTGTTTACAAACACATTAAGGATGGGAAGGTGGTCTTTCTACTACTCTATGTAGATGACATTCTGCTAATTGACAATGACGTTAGGGCATTGTCATCGGTCAAATTATGTTTGACCAAGCAATTTGACATGAAGGACTTAGGTGAGGCTAATTATGTTCTCAGGATCCAGATCTTTCAGGATAGGAAGAATAAAATGATAGCTTTATCACAAGCTAGCTATATAAATAAAATTCTCAGGAGGTATGTAATGTAGGATTCCAATAAAGGTGGGCAACCATCTAGATATGGAATTACTCTTTCTAAGAAAGACTCTCCAAAGTCTAAAGAAGAAAGAAAATACATGAAGAAGGTGCCTTATGCTTTGAGAGTGGGTAGTCTTATGTATGCCATGCTTTGCACATGACCAGATATTTGTTATGCGGTCGATATTGTAAGTTGATTTCAGGCAGATGTAGGACCGAACTACTAGGTTGCAGTTAAGCATATTTTCAAGTACTTGAGAAGGACTTGAGGGTATATGCTTGTGCATTTGGGTGAGAATTTGACTCCTCTAGGATACACTGACTTGGATTTTTAATCCTGTCTGGATTCTAGGAGATCGATTTTGGGTTTTGTGTTTACTTTGGGCCACGGTGCCATCAGTTGGAGAAGTGTGAAGCAAGATTGCACTTTGGATTCAATGATAGAGGCCAAGTAGGCAGCTAGTGATGCTTCGAAAGAAGCAGTGTGTCTCCACAAGTTTCTTGGGGATGTTGAGGTAGTTCTTGTTATGGATAAGGTGGTATCATTATACTGTGATTACAGTGTGGCGGTAGCTAATGCTAAGGAACTAAGATTTGATAAGAAGAGTAAGTATATTGATTGGATGTATCATGTGATAAAGGACTTCATCGAGGGCGGGCATGTCACAGTGTGCAAAATCACATCAAAGGACAATTTAGCTTATTCATTTATGAAGACACTTACTAGAAGAGTCTTCGAGAGGCATGTGGAAGCTATGGGGATGAGAGATTTGTCATATTTACCTACTTAGTACAAGTGGGAGATTGTTAGACATGTAGGCCCTAAGGAGTAAAAATGTAATATGTTTTTTGAGACATTTTTATCAATAAAGAATTTATTTATTATTTATATATACCAAATTTTGTTCTCTTTACATTCATATTTGTTGAATGTATATTAAGCAAACAATAGTCTGAGACTGTTAGTCTAAACCTTTAAAAATTGGGCATATGATGGACAAATTATGTGGAAGACATGATTTTTAAGGTGACGGTCTAAATCATAAGATCTGCAATCGAGGGAATAAAGTTGGACGCTTTATTCATGTAAAGATTATTATGTTGTCTATATCCCTATTAGGAGATGGTTTGTCTTGACCATCGGAGGTGGACACCATGAATAGAAACATTGGCATATTGTCATAGGTGAC
>CAMOHE010047894.1:0-19997 GCA_946598075.1 Artocarpus hirsutus
GTTTTAATGATTTTTTTTCAAGGTGACGGATGGGTTTTTAGTAGGATTTTGTCATGGTTTATGACAAGGGAATCTAAGCAAGTTTAATTGCACAAGTGGAGGATCAAAAAGATTGGCAAAGTTTAGGTAAATTCTAAACTTTATACTTGAAGAGTTTAAGCTTTTTTTATGTATACAAAGTGTTTGATGAAATGTTTAAGCCATGGCATGTAATGTGGACAATATGGCATGGTTGTTTTATATTATATGTTGATGACGATGATGGAAAGAAGAAAGTAAAGGTTTTGGTGAAATTTTAAAAGGGACTAAATTGTAAAGAAAAAACAATTCTTGGCAGACTTGAAAATCAGCTAAAAAGTTCCCCTAAACGTTGAAATTTTAGGAAATTTACAACGTAAAAGTTGTAGAACTCGTCGAAACTGTTAGGATTTCTCAAGCAGTTTTCCAAAATTCCACCCGGTTTAAAAATTACGAATTTTACGAAATTTTGGGCAGAAAATTTTAAGAAATGAAAACGTAATAAAATGTTTAAAATTTGACCATAGTGCTTTTGTAAGTTTGGTTCGTTGTGAAAAAGTGAACGTTTTGGTATAAATTGCTCGTTTTTAGATCTGGGGCAAAAATGTAAATATTTTTGTATTTCGGGCCAAAACCGCAAAATTGTGTGAAAACTGGGCTTTTCCTAGAAAACGTTGATTTTCTACACTGTTGTAGGGAGTAAATAATTATAGATGCTAGGTTTAGGCAAGGAATGAATGAAACAAAAAGAGATTAAGGGCAAAATGGTCATTTTATGAAAAAATGCTGAAATGGACTCGAAGCGTTCGATATAAAAAAAAACGCTCCTTAGTAGGAATTTTTTCGTAATATGTAAGTAATGAAACGTTAAAGTTAAGCAATGGGTTTTATAGAGTTAAGAAGTTGACGAAAAACCCATCAGAGGTAAAGTCGTTATTTTTAAGAAAACGGTTAGAACGGAGTTGAACACTCCGATTTAGCATAACGCTCTTAGGCAGAAAATGTTCAGTAATACGTTAAGTAATGAAACCGCCAGTGAGACAGAAAGTTTAAATAAAGGACGCTCAAGAATGAAAGCAACCCGATAGGTTATAAAGTCAAGTAAAGAAGGAGGTAACCCGATGGGTCGTCGGGCTAAGCAGAAAGAATGGTAACCCAATGGGTTACAAAATTAAGTAAAGAGAAGGGTAAACTGATAGTAAACCAAGTTATGAAAAAAAAAGCAATGAATGTTTAATGTTTACATTTAATTATCAATCGAGTAGATTGATAAAAAGAAAGTTAATTTACAAGTCGGCTGTCATTTGATCAGGATACAGAAGTCGACTAATGGAAAAAAAAAGAAGGAACGGAATAGAGAACGCTAAAATATAGTCTGGGTAAGTTTCAAACTTCACCTACAGCATGAAGTAAATGATTTTTAAATATTTATGTATATGTTTATAAATGAGTTTGCAATTATTATGCAAGTTTCTTTTAAAGTATGTTTACATTTATTATGCAAAAAGTTTTAAAGATTCAAAGCAAGATTTACAATGAATTTGCAACTGTATGTTTAAATTCTATTTGCATATTGTTATGCATAATGTTTTTAAAAGTTCAAATTATGGTTTTCAAAGTAATTAAAGTATGCTTTGCATTTTGATAATACATAATGTTTTATTGTTTAAGTTATAAGTTTTATGATGCATTTGTTATGTAATAAGTTTTAGAATAAAAGTTATGATTTACAAAACGTGTTTGCGTTTTATGTTGTATTTGTTATGCAATAAGTTTTAGAGTATAGGTTATGATTTGCAAAACGTGTTTGTGTTTTATGTTGCATTTGTTATGCAATAGGTTTTACAGTATAAGCTATGATTTGCAAGTGCGTTTGCATATGATAGGATTGCATTTGATATGCCCACTAAAGTTAATAAGAAGGTAACGTAAAGATAAAATGAAAGTATCATACCAGCCTCTTTGTTGTGAGATAATGAAAGTAAAGTTAAGGTTTGATCTCCTAGATGTGAGGTACATAACCTCGGTAATCGATGATCTCAAGTCTTCCACAAGGGAAGCATCATGTTTATAATCTCATGATTGATGATGTTGGTACGAACACTAAAGTAAGATAAGGAAAGATAAGGATCAAAGATAGAAAGTTAAAGTAAGATAAGAAAAGTTAAGGAACAAGGATAGAAAGTAAAAGTAAGAAAAGAATGTTCATAAGACATTCATAATCGAAAGTTCATAATTGAGCATAAATGGGAACATGCATTTTGATTTTTCTTCTTTTTCTTGTTATGGAACCTTTATATGCTATGGAAAATATTCTGAGGAATATTTTATATTAAGTGTTTGTGAAAGCATAAATGATGTTTATGATGAACAATTTGAGGATTGTTTTATGTTAAATATTTTATGAAAAGTGTTTATGAAAAACGTTACAAAAATGTTTTATGAAAACGTTTTTGAAAAACGTTTTAGAAATTTTTTATGAAAAATGTTTATTAAAAACGTTTATGAAAAATGTTTCTAGAGAAAGGTTTTTATGAGAAAAGTTTTTTTTAAAACATGTTTCAATGATTTGTGAGATTACGTTTGAACTTACTGAGTGTAAGCTCATAAAAAGATTATTCATGCTGTAGATAGTTTTATGGACGACCAGTAGGACCTGTTAGAAGAGTTGGGTGCTGCGGAGGGCAGATGCGAAGATTTGGGTATGGATACCATCACAGTAAGTTTCCGCTGTACAAAGAAAATATTTTCCCACTATTTGATACAATGTTTTCAAAGTGCCAAAAAAAAAAAAAGTCAAAGTTTTGATAAAGTTAAGTATTAAGAAATGTTTTCAAATATTTAAGATACAGTTTACGAACTGTTTTATATAATTATAAAGTTAAGTTTTAAGCTATGTTTTAGTAAATGTTTCTTTTTAAGTTTGAAGAAACGATTTAAAATGGTTTTAAAGGTAAATGTTAAGCGAGGTCTCAACTTAAATAGCGACAGTGATTGTAACAGTTTTTTTTAAAAAAATTTATTTCAGTATTTTTTTTACTAAGTAAGTAAGATTACTGTTAAGCAATGATGTTTTAAGTAAATAAAGTGACTGTCCGAAAATATGAGTCGTCACATTAGTTTTGTAGTTTTGTCGCAAAGATAAGAGATATTGGGCTTGTATTTTTGACGGGTCAGCCCTCTAGAATTCTTTATTAGTCCTAACTCATCATAGTCCATCTTTCAAAACCTTTGACTTGTTCTTTGTTTACGTTGACTACTTTTAACCAATAGAGCTTTATTATTTTTTGAAGAATTTTCATAAATACCATATTTGAGGATTTACTTTTTTTATAAATGCACATATGGTTTTTTGTAATACAACTTAACATGAAATATAAATGATAGTGCGATATAATTTTACATAATATATAAATGATAGCATTTTATAATTTTTTTAAGCGTGACATGAATAAACACAACTTTTAAAAGTGTGCATAATGTTTAATTTTATCTCTCTCTCTTTTTTATAGGAGCCTAAAATAAAAAGCTTTTCATATTTCATATTCAACGAAACTTAATAAAAATTAAATTACAAAATCAAATTAATTTTGTCTTCAGTATGAAATTTCTATACTATGAAAAAAAAAACCTCGTGTGATGCAGTTTAATCATTATATCACATCAGAATTACATTAAATAAAAAACAATAACAATTTTTATTACATTAAAAAATAATTTTTATTATTTATATAACTTATAAAACGTTTTAATATGTTGGTTAGAATTGTAAACATTGTAGTATGTGAGAGCTTTAAAATGTAACAACTTTTTTCTTTTACTATACATATAAGAATTTTATATTATTCCTAACTTAAAAGTTGATTAAAATTGTACCTACTATTTTTTTTGGTACCACATAACTTCGTTTCTTTTTTCCACTAGTGTTCTTAAGAAAGTATACTTGTCTCACTTTTAACCTCCCAATTTAGAAGTCTAGTTATTTTAACAATTTTGAAATATACAATTTCAACCTTATTTATAAGCTGTATGCTTCTAAAAAAAATTATAGTAAATAATATTTTTTTAAAACTAATGGTAATAAATAGTAAGTTTTAGAAATATTTATAATACATATAATTTTATAATATAAATTATTTATTTATTTTTTATTTATATAATAGATAAATTTAAGATAAAAATTATTTGTTTACCTTGCATTTATTTATCATAAACGCCCGAGAAGGAGACTTCTAATCATAATCTGATCTAGAACTGAGATTATCATCGCATCACTGGTACATCCTCACCAGAGGGTATCTCTGACAATCGGAGTGATTCAGACCCAACAAATTCCACCCTAACCCAAAAAATAAATAGTAAATTAGTAAGGAAAAGAGACCTTGATTTTGTCATCCGTTATTTTCTTTTAGACTTTTACCAATCCAAAAAATGAAAGAAAATTAGAAAGAGTCTACATAATAAAATCATCCATCTATTTCTTTTTCCGCGAAGTTCGAGTCAACCACTAAGAATCATTTAGAGCCTTCTTCACAGTCTACACTGTTCATCGTTCAAAGAGTCTTAGGTATGGCTTCTACCCTCTTAGTCTTTTTCCATAATTTTTTTTCCCTCAAAGTTCTTTTTTTTTTTCTTCTTTCTTTTTGGTTTTTTGTATGTGGGTTTTAGTTATCAAGGGCAGTTCTCTCTTTTTCTCTCTTGGGAAATCTTTTATATTTCAAGGGCATTGCTTCTTTTGGTTCAAGATTTTCATTCACATCCTTGATTTTCAATTTGGGCTTTGGTTATTATATGATAAAGTGTTGGTTTTTTTAATAAATGTTTTAAAGGAATTATTATGTTTTCTTTGAAGAGACATGGGACTCTTTTTGTTTTTGTTTTTTCAACAGAGTTTTGGGGGTCTCAAAAGTTCAACTCTTTGTCGTTATATGTGTGTGTGTGTGTGTGCGGTATGTTAAGGTTACTGTTGTGATTAGAATTTATAATATTGGCAAGACAAGGCATTGTGAGAGTGAGCTTGAATAATCAAGATTATGCTCTTTTGGTAACTGTTAATAATTTTCTTGGAGGAATATACTGCTTACTTTCAATGAATCTTAGAAATAAGGTTTTTATGCATTGTAGTAGAAAACAATGTAAATAATGGTATGGAGTAATGTATGCAGAGGTTTAAACCTGTATAAAAATACCCGTAAATGTTGTGTTTTTGAATTTATGGAAAAGGGCAGAGAATTTGCTTTTATCTGTTTCCATGTATGCGGTTTCGGTTCGATTTTTTATGGTTTCAAAGGCTTGCATGTTTTGCAGGATTTTTTGAATGTGTTCATTCTAGTGCGTGAATCGCTTTCCTTCCTCAATTTTATGTATCTGGTGAAGCCAATAGCTTTTCTTAACACGAAAGATGATGGTTCTGTTTACTTTTTGTTCAGATTATTGATATAGAAGGCGATGGTTGTATTGTCCGGAGAGGATGGAAACTAATGGTAATAACTGTAACTCTAATTCACATGAAAATCAATCACCAGGGGCTTCAAACACTGCTACTGGCACAGAGAAGCCGGCTGAGAAAGATGTCTTTGTTAACCATGGTATGTTTGCTTTCTCAATTATCAGTTTACCATTGGCACAAATAGATTGGAAATTGCGAAAAGCAGTAGTTTTCACACTTTGTGATTGCAAATTGTGGTGCATACAAATTTTGGTAGTTAATATGTGAGAAAATATTGGCTGTGAGCTAGTCTTCAAAGGATTTCTTTGCACTTCACAGTGCACTTAGGATTTTGGTTTGTATAATTGTTCGCTTAGGTTAATTTAGGGCCTGTTTTTGTATTGCTTTGGAGGCGCACGATATAAGTAGCGTGTTTGGTAAAAGTCTCGATGAGTACTTTTCACAAATACCAATGCACTTTTACAGTCAACGAGTACTTTTGTTTTCTGCTTCTACTTCTCCTTTTGCTGCAAGTAAAATGGAACTTCCTTTAAAAGCACAACAATCCCAAAATGAGCCTTAGGCCCCCTTTGGTTAATGGGTTTGAATAGGAAAATTTGTGTGAGAGAGAAAGCATTGTAGTAAAAAAGTTTAAACTATGATTCAAACTACGACCGAACATATCATTGGTATTTCTGCTGAGTACATCATCTGTCGTTGGTATCACGGTGCTTCCTTATTATGATGCTACAAGCGCCTTAAAAAAAATTGCTGTTCTTGCCCCTTTTGAGAGATTTCTGAAGTAGCTTCTGGTCTTGGTTAATAATGTGGATTCCTTACTATATGCAGCTGAGATAGCTTGGCATAACATGAGAAGAGAATGGGTCAGTGATGAGTCTCGCAAACCACAAAGAGCCCCAAGAGAACCAATAATGAGGTGAAAATTTCTACCAAGTTTCTTTAAAAGTTAATGATCTTGTTGAATTGGTGGTGCAAATACTAGTTGTGCATATCAGAATCGTGATTTGCGTCTTTAAATTATATGCTTCTCTTCTTATTTGGTTATGTCGTCTATATGTTCTAACAAGCTTTATGAAGGATGAGAAAAACACAACTTGTCGAAATTCGTTCTCATTTTGCGACATTCATTTACTTTCCTTTTGTTTAGTATTTGGACCAAATTGGGTCAAGAGAATAGAAAATGAATGTTTTTGGCCATCTTTTGGGAGTTACTTTAGCATTTACATGTGGGGTAGGTTTCTCAAAGTAAAATATAAAAGTTATCGCATCTTTCTCATTCTTGTTCCAAAGTAAATTTGGAATCGTCATCTTTTTTTCAGCTGGACCACGACTTATGAGGATCTGCTTTTATCCACAGAACCTTTTCAGCAACCAATTCCCTTAGCTGTAGGTTTCTTCTGCAGCTCTTCATTCTTTCTTTCGGTTATGTTTATCAATTGTGATCATCATTTTTTTGTTGAAATTTTGCAGGAGATGGTTGATTTTTTGGTTGACATATGGCATGAGGAAGGCCTTTATGACTAGATGATGTTTTCTTGTCTACAATGATGCACACAATGAGTTTCATACAGTTTTATTTATGCAGATTAATTGCAAGGCAATCTCACATAGGTTTCGAACTTTTTACACCTAACTTGATTGACGGAAAGTATAGTTGGTTCTATTGTTCTTAATTAAGGGAGCTTTTGCAGTAAGAACTATCATTTTTCTCTATTTGTAAGAATTGTTGTTTTAGCTGTTAAGATTAATTTTTCAATAGTCTGATTTGTGAGTGTCCACATAAAAAATTTGTAGAGTGCGACGCAAAACTGTTACCTCTCACAGATCAAACCATTGAAAATTAATTCAACAATTAAAACAACAGTTCTTACCAACAGAGAATAAGGACTGTTTCTATGGTGAAAGTTCTCAACTAATTGCTTCAAGGCAAACTCATTAGAAGAGTCAGAGTTCAATTTGGATTAAATGTAAAGAATCAGTAATCTTGTCTCATAGTTGAGATGCACTGCTGAAATTTTTTGTGTATCTAACTAATCAGTTATTAAGAAGGAACTTGATGATGGGTTATTGTTTTTCTCCTTTGTTGGCCAATTTTGTATGTGAATTGTGAGCCTTTAAATGTGCTTGTTTTCTGGATGAGTTTGTTGACTTGATGACCAACTAGTCAAGTACCAAACTAGCATTTTGTAGTCTAGTGAGAGACAGTGGAAAAGTTTTATGATGAGCTTAACCATAATTCAAAAAACATGGCCAATGACCACTTGGTCAAATAGCAGGGGGTGCGGCCGCACAATTTGTTCCTGCATTGTGTGTATGTATATATATACACATATAAAAAATGGTGTTTATTTTTTTTTAATGTGGGAGTATTACTATATCATTTTCTACCATTCTAAAATTCCAATTAATATTTTTTGTGTGTCATGCTTGTTTATTATGCAAAAATTTTCTTTTACACAACATAACATGTGAACTGTGAGACTGGCATACTATTAGATAAAAGATTTAAATAGTTTTCACGCGATCAAAAACAAAGAATAATATATCAAAGTTAAGTTTGAGATGTTTTAAAACTCAATAACCAAAAAGGATTTAGGATAAAGTTATGCAACTATTTGTAAGATTAACCTTTTATATATTTATTTAGGGTGTAAGGATTCTCTTGTTCCAATTTAAAAAAATTAGGCATGCAATTAAGGCACTTTACAAAAAACAATGCCATTATTTTTAGTGATGTTATTATACCCATTTAATCAAAAATAGATTTATATATTCCCGAATCTCCTGCCCTTAGACGGTCGTGAAGGCTTGAAGGTCGTTGTTTGCTCGAGGCGAGTGGGTGTGTAACACGCGGGAATCGGCTTTCTCTGCAAATTGAGCACAATGGCCATAACTCAATGCATAAATTTCAACTGGTGAATTATGATCATTGCTGGAGATAATTTTTAGAATGTGGTGTAGAAATTAGGAAATCCATGATTCTTTATGGGCATTCGGAAATTCAATTTCAACTAATAATTGGAATTGAAAATATTGTAGCAATCTGAATTTTATTTAAAAAAACACTATAGCAAAATTAATTTAAACAGTAGATTACAACTTGAATAGTTTCTCTCAAACATCCTTTTTTTATAAAACAAATTGTGTTTTTGGTTGGAAAGGTCAAGCAACCTACTAAGGCTAAGCCTATGTTGGGATGTTCAGTTGGTACTAACCAACTACAACGTAAAGTCCTCAATAGTTACAGTAAAAACCAAATAGTTGTTACAGTGTAAAGCTCTCATATGCTGTAGATTTCAAACGAAAATTTTGAGTTTCAATTGGTTTGCCAAGCACCCAATAAAGGTTAGTGGAATTGGTTGCTAATAGTATCCCTCAATGTCCATCCTCAATTTCAATATTGAAAAGTGATTGATTCATGAGAATGTTAAAACAAAATCGTGTTGAAAACCATCATCACCCAGGATCATTTATGTCAAATTATCAAGAATATTAATAAGATGCAGAAGCTAACCTGAATCCATGGATTGAATGTGATTCTTGAGTTTGTAGGTTGAGGATCTTCCAAGTCTGGTACGTAAATCCTCCTTCACAGAATGCTTTGTAATTTCTCTGTAGATGGAGAACAGAAAAATAATATACGTACTGACTTGGGGACCACAACCCCTTTATATAATTACTAAACCCTAGCAATTATCCTTAATTACCATTTAGCCCATCATAAAATTAGTAATTATATTTTTGGTCTCTATACATAGGAGGCCCACACTTAATGATACATTAAAAGCCCAAAACCCACATTGATCACTTTTAATTAGGCAACCTTATTGATAGCCTTTAATTCACATTTATTTAATATATTAGCCTATATATTGGATTTTGATCCAATAATCTCCCACTTAGGCTATATATGAAACTTTATAAATGTGAATTATACATTATGAGCTTATGAATTTTGCTATCAAAACCTTATGCATCCCAACAATCTTGTCCTTTAACCATATTAATGTAGGACCAAAGCGACATTCGTTACATATGTCGTAACAAGACCCATCAATGATCACATATACCAATACAACTAACGACAAAATCAAGCATGGATGTGTAGCATGGAAATTTCATACAATGTGAACAAAACATGCCTATTTTCAACTGGTCCACCTGAAAACTTTAGTGAGATCAAACCATACCAAAACCTTTAAATATCCATAAACTAAAATAACTAAAAATGTCTATATCATAAAAGCATTAAAAATTACAAACTCTTACTAAAACTGAATATCCTGAAATGATATGACACATATACGAGCAGTGTTCTCATGAAACATTTTGGGTGGCAATCCCTTAGTAAGCGGATCTGCAATCATAGAGTTTGTACCGATATGCTCTATAGACAACTATCAACTTTGAACTCTTTCTTTCACAACTAAGAACTTAAACTCTATATGCTTTGACTTCGTCGAGCTCCTGTTGTTGTTAGAATATAAAACTGCTGACTTATTGTTACAAAATAATTTGAGTGGTCTTTGAATACTGTCCATTATACGCAGCCCTATGACAAAATTCTACAACCATTTTTTATGATTGGACGTCTCATAACATGCCATGAACTCTGCCGCCATGGTAGAAGATGCTACAAGAGACTGTTTAGCACTCTTCCAAGAGACAACACCTCCAGCCAGAAGGTAGACATAGCCCGACGTAGATTTCACATTATCTTGGCATCCAGCATAATCGGAGTCAGTATACCCAATGATCTCAAGCTATTTCGACCTTCGATACGTAAGCATGTAGTCCTTTGTTCTCTGTAAATACCTCAAGACTCGTTTGACTGCTACCTAGTGATCCTTTCTAGGATTGCTTAAATACCTGCCCAACATCCTTGTAACGTATGCAATATCCAGACGCGTACAAACCTGAGCATACATTAGACTCCCTACTGTTGATGTGTAAGGAATCTTATGCATTTCTTTAACCTCAAAATCATTCTTAGGGCACTAATTGAGACTAAACCTATCTCCCTTAGCTACAGGGGTATCACTTGATTTACAATTCTGCATGCCATATCTTTTGAGAATCTTTTCGATATAGCCTTTTTGTGATAATCCTAGAATACCCCGAGAGCGATCCCAATGTATCTGTATACCCAACACAAAAGAGGCATCACCAAGATCCTTCATCTTAATTTTTTTTTATAGAAATCTCTTAGTTTCGTGCAATAAGCCTATATCGTTGCTGGCAAGCAAAATGTCATCGACATATAAAACCAGGAAAATATACTTGCTCCCACTAAACTTGTGTTATATACAATCATCGACCAAATTCATCTCAAAACGGAACGAGATGATAACCTGATGAAATTTGTAATACCACTGACGAGAAGCTTGCTTAAGCCCATAGATGGATTTCTTTAATTTACAAACCATCTTCTTTGCATCTCTGGACACAAAGTTTTTCGGTTGCACCATATAGATTGTTTCATCAATGTCGCCATTGAAAAGCGTAGTCTTAACATCCATCTGATAAAGCTCAAGATCAAAATGTGCCACTAATGCCATTATAATCCTGAAAGAGTCTTTCGAAGAAACCGGAGAGAAAGTCTCTTTAGAGTCGATGCCTTCTTTCTATGTAAAGCCTTTAGCGACAAGACGAGCCTTATATCTCTCCACATTGCCTTTTGAATCCCTCTTGGTCTTAAATATCTATTTGCAACCAATGGGTTTTGCACCTTCAGGCAATAGGACAAGATCCCAAACGTTATTGTCCTTCATAGACCTTATCTCTTCATTCATGGCATCAATCCACTCTTGAGATCTAGAACTTTCCATGGCGTGACAGAATTTGATTGGATCATCTTCTACCACACTAATGTCATACTCATGTTCTTGGAGAAATACAATGTAATCATCTGGCACCGCACTTCTCCTTTCTCTAGTAGATCTCCTTAATGGCATAGGTTCTTAAGGTGGTTGAGTTTGTTCTTCTGGAACAATTTTTGGAACGGGAGGTTCTTTGACATTGTCTTGACTTGGGTTTGCTTCTTAAACAATGTCAGGAACAAGAACCTGATCGATGTCAATAATAATTGTGGGAATATCAACATATTCCTCTTCAAAGACAAAGTCCCTAACCATATCTCCCCCCTTAAAATCAGAATCCTCAAAGAACCAGGCATTTCTCGTCTCAAATATCGATTTAGTTATGGGATCATAAAACTTGTACCCTTGGATCTTTCAAAGTATCCAATGAAATAACAACTAACCATCCTTGAGTCTAGTTTCTTTTCATTAGGCTATAAGGCCTTGCCTCAACTGGACATCCCAAACATGCAGTTGCTTTAGACTAGGCTTTTTGCCCATCCAAAGTTCATAAGGGGTTTTGGTAGTTGCTTTAGTTGAAACCCTGTCAAGGATATATGCTGCAGTCTTAAGCGCTTCTCTCTAGAGTGATTCTGGTAAGGTAGAATGAGAAATCATACTCCTCGCCATGTCCTTAAGCATCCTGTTTCGTCTTTCAGTAACACCATTCATAGTGGGCGAACCTGGCATAGTATATTGTGGGACGATACCGCTTTCCTCTAGGAACTTAGCAAAAGGTCCTGGACGTTGTTCACCTGAACTGTCATATCTACCATAGTATTCACCACCACGGTCAGATCTGACACTTTTAATCTTTTTACTGAGTTGGTTTTCAATTTCAGCCTTATAATTTTTGAACACATCTAGCGACTGTGACTTTTCATGAATGAGATATATGTAGCCATATCTGAAAAAATCGTCTATGAATGTTATAAAATATTGTTGACCATTCTAGGAAGCCATAAGGAATGGCCCACAAATATCTATATGTATAAGTTCTAAGACGTCCAAAGTCTTGTTGGCTTCAAATCTCCTTTTATTGGTTTGTTTCCCCTTAATACAGTTAACACAAATATCAAAATCTATAAAGTCTAAGGGATTGAGAATTTCGTTTGACACAAGTCTCTCTATTCTCCTTTTGGAGATATAACCCAATCTCTTATGCCATAACGCAGCTGAATTCTCAATGGTTAATTTTCTCTTTATACCTCGTGTACTTAATTGCAGGGATTCATTAAATGAAGTAATTATATCAAGTAAATAAAGATTATCGCAACCTGATAAAGAACCGAAACCAACTAATTTTGAATCATGAAACAAACTGAATTTTCTATTTCCAAATGAACAAGAATAATCAGATTTGTCCAAAGCAGAAATAAAAATCAAATTTCATCTTAAAGACGGTACAATAAATGTTTCATCAAGATCCAAATAAAATCCAGTCTTTAACAATAATCTAAATTTTTCTATTGCTTCAACTTCAACCTTCTTGCCATCGCCCACGTAGATGTATCTTTCATCATTATTTGGCTTTCGGCATGTCAGGCATCCCTGCATAGACACACTGATATAAGTGGTTGCACCAAAATCTATCCACCAAGTGTGTTCAGGTACCGAAGTTAAATTAACCTCAAAACAAACCAAATTAATAAGCATACCTTTTCTGGCACGTCAAGCATGATAATTGGTGCAATGCTTCTTTTTATGTCCTGCAGCTACATAGAAAAAATAACCCATGCCTTTCAGATCAACCGGTCTCTTTTGTTGTTTCTTTTATGGTCCCATAACTGCAGCTTCCTTATCCTTTTTCCTTTTCTTCCCTTTGTCCTTGGAAGTACTAGTCAAGTGAGCACTCTCTGTCTTTTCTTGTTTCAACCTTTCCTCTTCTTGCACACAATATGAGATGAGCTTATTAAGAGACCAAGTCTCCTTTTGGCAGGTATAGCTCACCTTGAACTGACTAAATTGTGCAAGAAAAGATATAAGAACCAAATGTACTAGCAAGTCCTCAGAAAGGTCAAGCTTAAGTGCTCTCAACTTTGAAGCAAGATGGGATATCTCCATGATGTACTCCCTAATATTCCCCTTACCTCTATATCTCATTGAGATGAGGTTTGCCAAAAGTGTACTAGTTTCAGCCTTTTCATTTTTGGCAAATCTCTTCTCAATGTCCTCAAGAAACTCTTTGGCTGTCTTTATCGTTTCCGATATAGTGCCCCTAAATGCTTCTGGAATGGCCTTTTTTATGATCATCATACACATGCGATTTGACTTCTCCCACCTTTTCATGTCCCTCTTTTCATCAGAGGAACTCTTATCTGTAAGAGGTGCAGGTTTCTTAACGCAAGGTCGAGATCCATGACTCCGAGAACTATTAGGAGGTTCTCTTGCCATGATTTGAAGTTGCTACCATTCAGCATACGCATTGAATTGATGTTGGCAGTAATATTAGAGGCAAAACTAATAGCTGAATCAGAGAACAAAACAAACAAACCCAAAACAAGCTCACATAAGAATCCGTAATAACAATAATAAATCCAAATAAAGGTAAACCTATCTCAAGATATTGAGCACTCCATTAATATTTAGTCTTTAGACAGAAATATTAACTTGTAAGTGATATCTTGGTGTAGAAATCAAACACTGACAATAAGAACATTCAAACAATAAATCTTCCTTTGGGCCGACTTATTGTTCACATGTGAAATCGAATAATCATCACGTATTTATTACCACAGGTGTACGTGCAATTTTGTCCAATATTGCCGTCCTTTGGGCCGGTTAATATTCACATAAGTTGTATGGACACAACCGTTTATATTCCAAAACAAATTAATTTTCACAAGAGAGGCTACTTTGGTGATGTGTTGCTTCAATTAATTCATCTAAAAAAATATATAAAATACCAATATTTGAATTTAAAATTGCACCAAAAAATGACCAAAATTAAAAAAAATAAAAAAATTTGGCCAAAGTCAACCTAGTCAAAGTCGGGGTTGGACCGGGTCGGGAGGACCCTACCCGGATCCTAACCCAGCCCCCTTTTATTTTCACCTTTGTGTCATAGGCCTAGGCCTTTGACATCCTCCCTTTTTTTTTTTTTTTTTTTTTTTAATTTTGGGTCACCCAGGGGTTGAACCCCTAGTGACTAATCGGTCACGGGCCCAGCCCGTGTATGAATCCCTTTTCCAATCACAGGCCCAGCTGGCCCGTGTATCCTTTTTTTTTTTTTTTAATAATCGATAACCTAGGGGTTTGAGTCCTTGGGTTTGAACTGATCACGGGCCCAATCGGGCCCGTGTAAAGAGAGTCTTCTTAAGTCTGGGCCGAAGCCCAGACCTGCCTTAAAGCAACCCTAGGGGTCTTTCGACCCCTTACGCGAGATTGCTACAGGCGGCCTAACGGCCGCCACTGCATCTACCGCGGACATCTCTAGCTGGCGCCTTGGGGCTGCAATCGAAAAGGGGCGACTTCGGCGGTCGCAACGCCATCTGTCGGCCAACGGCCCTGATCAACCCCCTTGCTTGGGCAGCGGCTTCAGGCTGCTGTTCTCCCCTTCTCTCAGCGACTAAAGGTCGCGACTTGCTCACTGGCGAGGCCTGACGGCCAGGCCCAGACCAGGCCGACGCCGGTGGTGGCAGGGCCAGCAGTCGGGGAAAGGCCTTAGAATCTCCCCTTTTTTTTATTAATGCGTTCCTTTGTCGCGGCTGCTTCGTCTTTCTGACAGGGCCTCACGGTAGCACTTGGAGTCCTTCGCCGGTGGCGGTAAGGGTGCCGCCGGCTGAATCCCTTCAATGGCATACCATAAGTTTAAATTGGTTTTAAAATATAAAATCTAAACTTATATATATAAAACTTGAATCATAAACCTAATTCAACCAAATTCTCAAACTGTATATACGTATATACATAAACCAAAATCAACCGAACGTGTATATTCAATAAAACATTAAACCAAAAAATTCTCCAAACAATTATCCTCAAATTCAACAATTTTATAAAACCATAGATTGTTAAATTTGAGAATTTTTAATGAGAATCACATGTAGAAAATTATTGATTCCTAATGATTTAACATGAAGAGGCTCTAGATACCACTTGTTAGAACAAAATTATGATGAAAACCATCATCACCCAGGATCATTCATGTCAAATCATCAAGAATATTAATAAGATGTGGAAGCTAACCTGAATCTATAGATTGAATGTGATTCTTGAGTCTGTAGGTTGAGGATCTTTCTAAGTCTGGTACGTAAATCCTCTTTCACATAATGCTCTGTAATTTCTCTGTAGATGGGAAACAGAAAAATAATGTACGTACTGACTTGGGGACCACAACCCCTTTATATAATTGCTAAACCCTAGCAATTATCCTTAATTATCAATTTAGCCCATTATAAAATTAGTAATTATATTTTTGGTCTCTACACATAGGAGGCCTACATTAATGATACATTAAAAGCCCAAAACTAAAATTGATCACTTTTAATTAAGCAACTTTATTGATAGCCTTTAATTCACATCTCTTTAATATATTAGCCCATATATTGGATTTTGATCCAACAGAAAAAACTACATGGAATGGCCTATATGTACACTCCTTATTAAAAATATCCTCCTCTTTTCACTTTTACATTAATTCTTAATTAATATGATTTATTAATTTACTATTTTACCCTAATTACAACAAACATTGATCCAAATCAAACCTTAATTTGTTTTAGGCCTTCTCTTTGAACTCCCCCTTTCTACACCGATCTCCCCCCTCTCTCTTCCTTATTCTCTCATTTCCCCTCTTTATCAAATTGCTCTATCACTCCTCATCTGCCTCATCTTTCTCTTTCTTCTCTTCCATTCTCTCTCCTCTCCCTCTCTCTTCTCCACCTAGCTTTGTCTTCTTCGGCCTCCACTATAGATCAAGATCATGCCACCATTGTCATTGGAGATCATACGGATCGTGGTCTCTCTCTTTCGCATGGATTGAATTGTTGCTTTCCTCATCATTCAAGCTTTCCATCGTGAGAATCCCACTGTTTGAGTCATTGAAGCTTCCAAATTGCTGTTGACGCTCCTCGCATCATAAATATGTGTCGCCTTCCTTGTTGTCCTCGAGCTTTGAGATATTCAACTGTGATTTTGTAGTATAGAGATCTAGGATTGCCATCATCTTATAGCTCACTTGGATATCTGATTCTAGCGTCCCCAGTGGCCCTGTCCATACACAACCAGAATGAAATGTCATCGTCAAAGCATCTCCGGCAGCGTAATAAGCCGTGAGAGATTTTAATTTTTTGGTTTTTTTTTCTTTTCTACTTTTCAAGTCTAGATATGTTTTTTTGTTGTGTGTACTTTTTGATTTGGATATTGTGTTTGTTGTTTTTGTGCATTTTATGATTTTTTGGTGTTGGAGACCGCTGTAGTGTCGTCAATCTTGGCAGTTACCATTTGGTAACCGCATCGGTCGGTAACCACGGTGGTACAAGGACAAAATTGGGTGGTTTCGACGATTTTTTGGATGGAATCTTGTGGGTTCCGTTTGGAACCTGACCAGTTCCAGTGAGCTCCGGGAAAAAATCTTGAGTTTCAGCGATTTTTTGGATGAAATTTGGCTAGTTCCTAGACAGAATCTGGCAAGTTCCAGGATGAAAGCTGACAGGTTCCATTACGCTTTAGCACCTTACATCGGCGATCAAAGACGATTGGCTCTTCTTTGTTTCAAAAAAATACGTTGGAATCTAGTAAGTTTTAAGTTGAAATCTAACAGGTTACAATACGGCATCCACGCTGACAACTGGAGGTGGTTGGCTCTTCTTTGTTTCAAAAGAAAATATTAGAATTTGGTAGGTTCTAAGTTGGAACCTGACATGTTACAATTTGGCACCCCACTGTGGCGACAGGAAGCGGGTTGCACGATAGAACATGCCGGGTTTTAAGACGAAACATGGCGGGTTCTGGGATGGAACCTTATAGGTTTCATTAGAAGGAAGGGTAACTTGGTCTTTAATAAATCCCTAATTTTTAATAAATGGGTAATTTTAAAAAGCGGTATGTTAGAGAGAATTTTTAATAAGGTGGTGTGCTTTAGGGCACTCTTATAAATTGCCCTGGATTCATAAAAATGAAAGATATTTTTAATAAGTTGGTGTATTTTAAAAGCATTTTTTAAAGTTGCTCTAGATTCATAGAAGGCCAAAAAAGCAATAAGACAGGAAGTTGTTATAAAGAAGAGCCACATGTCGAAGTCAAACATTTAAAAAAAGAAAAGCGCAAATATACTTCGAGTTTTTATCATTTTTTATAATAGATAATGGCCATTTGGCCCTCAATTTGTTTCAATTTGGCAATTACGTCTCATAAAAATCCTAATTTACTGGCAAGTTTGGTCAAATAATTTGATCAAAAGCACATACTCTGTTCTATCTAATTTTAATTTTTTTATTATTACTTTGTTATTCTTGAATAATAATTCACTAGTAATTCACGCGCAATGCACATGCTCTTTTCTGTCGAATTTTTAGACAAACATTATCAAATATTAGCCATTGTTCTTTGTTTAATAGATCAAGTTGGCGTTGATTTTGTTGATAAAATATCAAGTTGGTCATTTGCTTCTTTCACGATGCATCTTCATCATTTACCAAATTTTTAAATGGAAATTGAAATGTATACCAAGATGAGAAAAGCAAAAGGCTTACCCTTCAATGGTGTTAGTTGGAATATCTCCCAAATAAGTATAATCTATATAACCACTAGGGCCTCTGTCAAGGCGCAAATAAGAAAATCGACGAGGAAATGAATGAATCTATGAGGAGGGGAAAAATAAATTAGATTACAATCAGTCACTTTTATAGACGTCAATCTCGACCGTTCAAATTTTTCATATAAATCAAAAAGAGAAAGACCGCATAAAGCTTGGTCGGGCTAGCCCAAAGATGAGAAAGGAGGCCGCCTAGTCCACTAGCCTAATAAGCCTAACGTTAGGCCAAGCTTTGTCTATATTTTTATATAGGATTATTAAAAAGAAATAGATTTTTTTTTTCATAAATGCTATATTTTAAGATGTACTTTTTATAAATGTTACATATGTTTATTTATAACACAACTTAAAATGTAATATGAATAATCGAGTGACATACTTTTTTTAAGTATAGAATGAATAAAAAAGACTTACAAAAATGTGGCATAACATGTAATTTTCTAATAGAAAAACTATGCAAGCTAGACCGAATCATCATTTGAGCCAAAGAGCTAGGTCTAGCTTGGTCCAGAATCTTGGGTCGGACTAGGCATACCCGAATCTTTATATGGACTAGGGCAATATTGCTATTAGTTTTTGATAGGTGTGTTTGTTAGAAGAATTTTTATAAATGTTATCTTTTAAGATTTATTTTTTGTATATACCACATATGATTATTTGTGATATAACTTAACATATAATATGAATGATAGTATGACATAAAATTTTTTGAGTGTGGCATATGTAAACACAAATTTTAAAAGTATGATATAACATATAATTTTACATAGCATAACTTTTTTATGGCCGGAGGAATTTGTACGATTTGGTAATTACTTCGTTTGGGAATAACGTTAGAAAAATAAAATTTAGTTTGCTACAGTCTAAAATTCTCATATGTTATAGTGAAAAACAAAAGTTTACTATAGTGTAAAGCTCTCATATATTAAAATTTTTAAGTTTCAACTAATTTCTCAAACACACTCAAATCACATTTTGAAAGAAAATTTTTTACATTCATCCTTTTGAATTCTTATTTCGTAACAAATTGTGCCCTATTTCTCACACAACCTTTTTCAACTAATTTTAACATCTATTTGCTCATGGGTTGACAAGTCGCTTGTGAGGAGTTAATTTTAAAAACTTTTATTTTTAAGATATGTTTACTTTGCATAAAAAAAAAGGAGAAAAAGTAAGGGGTGATTTTTTTTAAATAATGTATTTATTTACAAAATTAATAATAAGAGTTTTATAAGTTTTATATAATATAAAAAACGATGAAATAAAATATCAATTCTCTCATACCATTTAGTATTGATTCCCTGTTAAAGGGAATAAATATCATATTTATTTAGATGTCTAAATTCAAATATTATTATTTAATAGTTTTTAATTATGTAAAAAGAATATTTTAGTAATTATATTGAATAAAATCTCTATTACTAAGTAAGTAAATGCTTGAATGGGAATGAAATTGTTTTCTATTGTACCATTAAATAATTAGATAAATACTAAGACTGTAATAAATGATGCTCATTCTTATTACTTTACTTTCATGTCTAATCCCATTATATTTTCTTTTATATTCTTTGGAAAATATGCCTTTAGTCTATTCCTCTCTATTCCCCTTCCCTTTTTTTTTAAAAAAAAACTTTCCTCCACTGTTTGTCGGGCTTCTTCTCGTCTTTCCAAGCGATTTGTTTTGCAAATTTGAAGAATAATCCAATTACTACAATATTTACCAACAAAAATTTAAATGTTGTTCAAACCTATAGTCTAAACGAGCATAGAACTCTCATTTTGGCTCACTCTCCCTTGTTGCCCCAACTCCATGATGAGTGTGTTTAAAAACAGCTTTAGAACTTGCAGTTGGAATATAAAAATTATTGTATGTGAAAATTTTACACTGTAGTAAATTTTTATCTTTTATTATAGC
>CAMOHE010047894.1:20017-43738 GCA_946598075.1 Artocarpus hirsutus
TTAAAGGGAATAAATATCATATTTATTTAGATGTCTAAATTCAAATATTATTATTTAATAGTTTTTAATTATGTAAAAAGGATATTTTAGTAATTATATTGAATAAAATCTCTATTACTAAGTAAGTAAATGCTTGAAGGGGAATGAAATTGTTTTATCATATTTATTTAGATATCTAAATTCAAATATTATTATTTAATAGTTTTTAATTATGTAAAAATGATATTTTAGTAATTATATTGAATAAAATCTCTATTACTAAGTAAGTAAATGCTTGAAGGGGAATGAAATTGTTTTCTATTGTACCGTTAAATAATTAGATAAATACTAAGACGGTAATAAATGATACTCATTCTTATTACTTTACTTTCATGTCTAATCCCATTATATTTTCTTTTATATTCTTTTACAGTTTGGAAAATATGCATTTAGTCTATTCCTCTCTATTCCCCTTCCCTTTTTTTTTAAAAAAAAACTTTCCTCCACTGTTTGTCGGGCTTCTTCTCGTCTTTCCAAGCGATTTGTTTTGCAAATTTGAAGAATAATCCAATTACTACAATATTTACCAACAAAAATTTAAATGTTGTTCAAACCTATAGTCTAAACGAGCATAGAACTCTCATTTTGGCTCACTCTCCCTTGTTGCCCCAACTCCATGATGAGTGTGTTTAAAAACAGCTTTAGAACTTGCAGTTGGAATATAAAAATTATTGTATGTGAAAATTTTACACTGTAGTAAATTTTTATCTTTTATTATAGCATGTGAGAGCTTTACACTATAATATTTAAAACCTTTTGAGTTCCAACAGATTTCTCAAACAAATTAATATCATCAATCGCCCAACCGGAACTTGGAAGACCCATGAATATGGCAAATCAATGCCAATTTTTAATGGCCGGCCAGCCATGCAAACCCAAACCCAAAGTCCAATGGTTGCCCATGACTTTTGGCATAGACAGCTAAGAGAAAGAAAGGGAAATTTTAAAAATTTCAATTTGACCTCCTCATAAATGAGCTGGGATTCGACCATGATAATGACATTCTTTAGAGCAAATTTCTCATTGTATCACTGTGGGGTTTACAAGCATTTACACGTAAATGCTGTTCAAAAAATTATGACCATTGACCAGTAGCAAATTTGAGTTGATTTCGTCAAGAATCTTAGTCAGAGAATAACCGTGAGAATTTAAAAATTTTTAGCATGCAATTCGACAAACATGAAAAATATAGATAACAATGTTGCAAGTTACGTATCTGTTTTTTTTAATAGAAATCTTAACTATTAGCGGTGAAGTAATCATTTGTAAACAAAGTTTGGAAGATTTGACTTTACTTCTCTTTAGAAACTTCTCTAAAAAGCAAACCAAAAATTGCGATCAAGAAAATTACAAATGAACAACTTATCATCAGTTTACCATAAAATATTGAAACTTGATATTTAAAAAAATACATTGAAAGTTGAACAAGAATAGAAAACATTTTTTAATGAAGTAGGATTTAATTGTCAACCATATACATAATACATATTATGGGCCAACCGTCAAGTCTCCTGTCTCTATGCTTCAAATGTTATAAATAAATATATATATATATATATTATATTTTTTAAGTTTTTGAAGATTCGCAAATGAATATTCTATAAAGAAAAAAGAGCTAAGGAAAGTTTTCTCTTTCTTTTATGATTAACTATTTCGAAGGAAATGTTGGAAAAAAAAGTTGAGAGTACATTTAAGAAACTGAAAAAGAAAAATATCCGAATATTCTTCATATCCATTTTTGACTTGCAACCTGTCGTAAATAAGAAAACGACATGGAATTTCGGTAAACAAATTTTGCTTTGTTCATTATATGGTAAAAAGGACATGAAATTGTCCTAAAAAGTTCCACTCTATGTGGAGTTTG
Source organism: Artocarpus hirsutus (assembly GCA_946598075.1). Taxonomy (NCBI): domain Eukaryota; kingdom Viridiplantae; phylum Streptophyta; class Magnoliopsida; order Rosales; family Moraceae; genus Artocarpus; species Artocarpus hirsutus. The sequence continues at coordinate 21,921 of CAMOHE010047894.1, forward strand.
GATTACAGTTTCGAATTAAAAGTATAATAGCAATTTAAATTTTATTAGAAAAATTGTGGTAACTAAACCGATTTGAAGCAATGAACCAAATATCATATTTATATCCACTTTTATTTCCAACCCGTCGTAAATGAGAAAACGACATGGATGCTAAAACGAATTCCACCTCGTCTTTGATGTGGAAAAACGACACGGAATCATGCTCAACGAATTCCACTTTGTTTTCGACCGAAACAAAAGGGAAAAAAAATTGAAAAAATGGGAAAATATGAGAATTTTTAGAAGGAAAAAATAAAATACTTTTGATTAAAAATAATTATCACGTCACCGTCATCCACTCTCCAATTTCGGTTTCAATAACTAGGCCTCGTTCCCTGCTAATACATACAAACCAGAACTCTGAAAGGAAAAAAAGAAAAATAAAAAAGAAATTTTTTTTTTCTCTTCTCTCTCGGATAAACAATCTGTGGCATCAAGAAAAAACGCTTGCTTTGCTTATAATGACTCCAAAATATTTCTCTTTCAATCTGTTTTGAAGAGTCAGGTATCATTTTCCAAAAGAAGAAAAATCTGATACGTTTCAGCTCTTTTTGGTTCTACTTTTTCTCTCCCAAGCTTTGAAATCTGCGGTGAAGACTATTCCAAGGTGAGTTTTTTCACTTCATGGCTTCGAAATCTCTAAATTTATGAAAACCCCATTTGCTTATTTTAGTGGGAAATGACAAATTTTCGTCTGATTTTGGAGAACCCCATTTGCTTCGTTTAGGAGGAAAAGGTGAAAAATCTCTGAAATCTAAGAAATCCCATTTAAAAAGGATTGTTTATCTTGGTCTTTATTTGATTTTCTTTTTTGTTGAAATAATAATTTGCATGTCAGGTTTGATGGAGATTGATAAAGCAATCAGAGAAAGTGATGATCGATGGCTCAAGACAAAGTACAATAGAGCCATCTATGTTATTCGGAGAGCTCTAGCTCTTTACTCGTAAGTTTTATATATTTATATATCTATATATGTATGTGTGTGTGTGTATATATTCTCTCATTGTTGTTTTGGCTTTCTTGATTTAAAGTTTGTAGATATTGAATTTTTTTGGATCAGGGGATTGGAATTTAGATTCACTTTGATTGTATATAAGTCTGGCATTCAGGAAAGGATATGAAAGCTTGAAATTAAATACTTTGGGGTCTATTTTTCTGAGGCTTCATTTCATGCAATGAACTTTTGCAGGATGATTTGTTGTTCTTTGACGTTGTCACATTGTCTTAGATATAGGACAACGAAGATAAAATTGACACATTAATTTCTGACTAGTCAAAATATAGTCAAAGTATATACGTTCCAGTTATTTGTTATATTAACAAGCAATGCAGTTTTAGTGGAATTATGTCCCACTTCGAGTATGCAATCTGTTTGACTCTGTATCAGGAAATGACATTTAGGTGGTTTGATTTTAATTTAAAGCATAACAAGTTGTGAGTAAATTCTTTTTCTTAAAAAAAAAAATGTAAAAAGATATTGATGGAATGTTTAGATAAGAAAGTGTGAAAGTGTTCTTTTAATTGTCCTTATTCGGATCTATGTGGAGTCGTGGATGTGTACCATTGGACAATGCTTTGCTCATTCCTTGTTAATACTAGTCTATTGCCGTGGTACCGTTAAGATTCTCTACTTTTCCTTGCTTGTTGTTGCTTATTGTTTCGCTAATGAGACTAGAACACGTCGCATACATAACTCAGAACTTTTTGAGTTTTGTAAATAAATGGCCGCCTATTTTGGATTAGAGTCTCTTGCCATGTTAACTGAATCACATTGTCTAAAGACTCCAAACAGTTTTAGGAGCTCAATCAACTTATAAAACAAGTCTGTACTAATGACAACATATATCTTGATGATGTAGGAGAAATCGATAATTTTTTTCCTATTAATTAATTCTACGGTTTCCCACAAGATTATGCATTACTGAAAGCATCATTAGTATCTAATGCTCATTGGAACTCATTGCTTGTGAAATAAAGGAAAATTGGGGACGTGCACCAGAAGTGAAGGACATTTTTTAATTTCCAAGTCTCATAGTCCCTTAGATATTCCCATTTTTCATATGAAGTGATGAATGCACTGACTCCACATTCTTAAAACGTGGAAGCGGTTCCTTATATTTTGAGTCTTTTGATTAAACAGGATTGAGGAAGTTGCTTTTAGCTTTAATGGCGGAAAGGATTCAACTGTAAGCTTTCGTATGGTTTCTTTGTGATCTATTCCTTTTGTTTCATCTTGTTGATACTCATCATGACAATAACTTGGATGTAGGTTCTACTTCACCTGCTTAGGGCTGGCTACTTTTTGCATAAAGAGGAGCAGAATTGTCCCAGTGGGGATCCAAAGGATTTCCCTATCCGAACGATATATTTTGAGAGCCCGTCTGCTTTTCCTGAAATCAACTCTTTTACTTACGATGCTGCTGCTAAGTTAGATACTCTTCCCTTATTTTTCTTGTCATTGTAATTTTTCTGTAATGCCATTGAATCTCGGGAGAGTTCTTGTTTAGGAAAGCTGATAAGTATTTTGGCTTGTCCTTATTTATGCAGCTATGGTTTAGAAATGGATATAATTTGCACAGATTTTAAATCTGGTTTAGAGGCTTTACTGAAGGCTAAACCAATTCGCGCCATTTTCCTCGGTGTCCGGATTGGTGATCCTACAGCGGTATCTTGATAACCTATCTCTAGAAATACAACCATATCCTGCTGTGTTATCTTTTAGATTTTAATAACAAATATGTTTTACCCTATATATCTCTTTTAATCTTACAGGTAGGCCAAGAACAGTTCTCCCCTAGTTCGGTCGGATGGCCTGCTTTTATGAGAGTGAATCCTATCTTGGATTGGTCGTACAGGTTCGTCCATGTATCTCCTGCTGCCTCCCCTAGCTTCTTTCTCTTGGGGATAATGATGGGTTTTATATCAGATGGATGACCTTTGAACTGTTTTTTCGCTCCTTAGTCACTAATCCAAGCATCATTAACATCCTTCAATAATAGCTTACTATTATGGATTATTGGTGTCAATAAAATCTGATAGAAGGTTTTCATGGCATGCCGACAAAATGTCACTTGGTATTGACGTACTTCTAGAGTGTTTGGGAAGTGTGGTTAGAACTAATGGTTGGAACCAATTTTTGTTAAAAACACTGTAGCATGTGGGATTTTTACACTGTAGCAACTTTTTACTTTTTTACTTTAGCATGTGAGAGCCTTTTACTATTTGTTGGTATTGGTTGTAACCACCAGCCAAACACCCTAAATTATTTGCTTTTATCTCAATTGTTTATTCAAGAATTTTAACTTTGTGTTCTCTGGCAGAGATGTTTGGGCGTTTCTCTTGACTTGCAAGGTCAAATATTGCAGCCTCTATGATCAAGGGTAATGCTACTTCTGTTTTCATGCATATTCGTTGGAATTCTACTTGTTTGTTTAATCAGATTCAGCCAGATGATTTTTTATCCTTTTTGTCTTTGCAGTTACACTTCTATTGGGAGCATACATGACACAGTTCCTAATGCATTGTTGTGCGATATCGAATCCACAAGCAGCAAAGAGAAATTTAGACCAGCCTATTTACTCTCTGATGGAAGATTAGAAAGAGCTGGGAGAATAAGCAAAAACAAACTTTCTTCTTCAGTTTGTGGGCAATCACCCACCCTTAGCAACGGCCTAGCCACCAGGGATTTGCATAAAAATAGCTTGCTCACAGCTTCAGCCATTGCTGTGGGGGATGAGATCCTGTACGTCCCTTTTCTACAAGCGTTTTGTCATTATTGCTGTCCACGACTACTACTAAGAGTCGAGAAACAAGTTATTACTAGTTTTCAACCCAATGAAGTATCTGATATTCTATCTATTGGTTCCATAGCTCAGGCTCAGCACTGTTGAGGATCGGCTGGGGCCTTCACTCTGTAAAAAGCTTCATTCTATTGGTTGGTCGGTATCCCAAACTACTGTTGTCCGGAATGATGTGAGTTATCTATTTTAAGAACTACTGGTCTTCACTTTAACATGTATTTGGCATAAGAACAATTGGCATGTTTATCAAATCGTAAAGGGATGTAATAGAAAACTTAATGAGATTGAATAGGGAAGTAAACAAATAAGAGTAAGAATCATTGATTCCCATGGTAGTTTTTGCTTACATATTGGAAACTGGAAAGGAACAATACAATTCCCTTTTTAGTGTTTACCATACTTAGTAGGAATCTTATCAATCTAATTACTAAACTGTCCTTTCCCTTTATTAAATAATCATTGATTTACAACATGTGAAAGGGTATAGAAGTGAATTTGGCATTAATTTCCTTTAACAAAGAATTGGTACCAAAGGGTGCAAGCATTGACATTCCCTTTCCTCATCTATATTTCATGGGTCCCACCAACTTTCTTTACTTATGTAGTAAGTAAACACATGATGAGATGGCAAAGAAAATCACTCGTCTCCTCCCTATGTGTTTGACCTTTTTTTTTCTCACTGCATGCTTTTACTACCAGGTAGATTCAGTGGCTGAAGAAGTTGAACGGAAAAGCACCACTAGTGATATGGTAAATCCTTGAAACAATCTGTTTGTGGGCCTTTCTGGTCGTTTTCTTGACACCAAAACGGGTGAGGATTGAAATTTTGATCCTATAAATGATCTGTACTGGACCAAATTTATAGGTATTTATATACGGAGGGATAGGCCCGCTTCATTCGGATATTACTTTGGCTGGTGTTGCAAAGGCTTTTGCTGTTCGTCTGGTGCGAAAATTTCCTTTTTGTCAACTTCATTGTAATGCAATGGATTAATGTTTTGTTTAGTGTGTCACTATTCAAGAAATTAAACATAAACTAGTCAAGTTTCTACAAACTTCAATAAATATTGAATGGTGTTCATTTCTTGCACTGACCAAAAATTGCTCTGTCATCATAATTCAGGCTCCTGATGAGGAATTTGAAGAATATCTTAGGCAGGTCATAGGTGATTATTGCCCTGGCGACCGCAACGAGGTATTTCATGCGATAAATTATGGATCCTTGAACTCTGAAGTTCTTTAATTCCATGATGAACATGCCATAAAAGCAGATACCCTTTTGGCCTTTTCACCAAATGGATTTTCTTCTTTCAAGTGTTAATATTTTTCATGTGTGTGTGTCTCTGTTCTTTTTTTTTTTTTTTTTTTTTTGTAGTAATTTTGGCATCTTGCACCTGGTCATGATATTCAGAATTTGATCTCTTACTTTGGTTTTCCCTTTTCCAGATGGTTTTATTACCTGAAGGTATAACCGAATTGTTGCATCATGAAAGCCTGCCTGTGCCGTTGGTATGTGCTTAGAAGCTCAAATGTGATGATTAATATCTCGTAATTTTCTCATCTACAACTTAAAAATGTCTATCGATCCAATATCAAAAACTAACTTTGTCTGATTTTGTACATTTGACATACTAAGTAGAACTAAATATACGTACTAATTGTTTCTTGTAGATCAAGTGTAAAAATGTGATTGTCCTCACTGCAACGAATTTTACTGAGCTCGAAACGCAATGGGACTGTCTTATCAAACTGACAAGATCCACGGGCATGTTAGCGGTGATGGAACCTTATGTTTTAAGGAGCTTGACAACAAATCTTTCTGATGTATTTGTTAGATTACTAATTGCAAATTTGAATTTTGGACTAATTTATTGCATAAAACATTTTACCTCACAGCTCAATGTTTTATATCTGAACGAAAAATGCAGGTTGCAACCGCTAAACCGATTTCAAAACTTTGCCTTGAATTTCCAGACCTTCACATCAGTAAGTTATCACGAAAACATAGATCTTCATGACTATAAATTATATTTATGGATGATATTTTTGATATCTTCTCTTAACTCTCAAATGTTCCATACAAAACTCTCTAGGTTGTTATCGCAAATCCCTTTACGGACCTCTCGTAGTTAATTTCAAAGGCAAGGTAAGGCAGCATCTACCGAAAATCTGAAAAATTCCCACTAAATTTTACAGTTTCTGCTATGTTTTTTCTGGATAAAAAATTGCAAACTTGGTTGCAGGACCAAGTGCAAATCGAACTGGCAATTGAAGCATTGCGCAAGAGATTTGAACCCGGGGTTTTCTCTGAAATCAGTTAAAGTTGATAATACTTCCAATGGAACTGTTGGCTTCCAATTTCGTTTTCATGCCCAAAAATTATTTGGTTGCTTCTCATGAAGTTTATTGCTCTCAAATTTGAACTTGGATTTTGGGGTGAGAAAGGGGAAAGATCATTTGCAAAGTATAAAGTGGGAAGAGATAATGAAGATTGAAGAAGACAAATATGCAAAAACTAGAATGCTTCATGACTGGGCAAAGGCCCTTGAGAAAAAGGAAGGATAGCATTTAACAATAACTTCTTTTGTCATGATGAACAAGCTAATAGAATAGAAAATAAATGACCTTTTTTTTTTTAACTTTCTCCGTACTAGCTCTTTGGACAGTGGAGAATGAAGCTTACTGCTTCATTTCCTTAAATCAAACAAATATTTTACTGTGATTCATTGACTGTTAGATGAGATTTTGCAGGATAATGTTTGGCATCATCATTTTTTTTAAAATTTTTTACCGCAATAATTAAGCTTTTAATTTTGAATTGTGGTCCTAGGGATATGAGTCGGAACCTTGGTTTGATGGTTCGGACTGTTTTGATGCAAAACATTGTAGCATATGAGAGCTTTATACATTTTTAGTTTTAAAGTTTTAAAGTCATTGGTTTGAATCAAGTTTTTAAAATACTTTAGAAATTATACTGTACTTATAATTTATAATCTATGAAAAAGTTATTAATAAATAACTAATGTGGATCTATCTAATCTTGTAATCCCTGTGGTCTATTTCTGGGGCTTATTCGATGGAAGGAGAAAGTAAGAGAAATGAAGCAGTGAGATCTTCATCAATTGTATGTCGCACTAAACTTTTAATTAATTTTGATATTTAGGACTTTAAATTTTACAAGTTCTTAAAAATTTAATCTAATCAATATGGAATGTCAATTAATGAACCATAACTATAGTCTAAAATGTCAAAATCTATGAGTTTAGAGTCAAACTTGCCGATCAACGAAAAGCTTGTGGTACATTGAAAAGTTTTTAGTGCATTTGTGCAAAATTTTGGGTAATTTTTGTCTATTGATTGACTTCCGTTAAATCTCAACTAACTGATAGAGCTGTGTATTCTGGTATCTATGTTAAGTTAATTAAGTTGTATAGAAAACTAAGCTAAGCAATTGACTAAAAACAGCTAATAACAAACTAACAACTGTTAAAGTTTTAATTTGCCAGTTCATTTTAACTGACTAGACTCGATAGGATTCAAGTTCTCAAGCACTTAAAACTTTATGGTGTAGTAGTTTCAGACATAGTTTAACAGTAAAATTACAACTGGCCTCATGATAAAAAAAAATTCAAGATGTTCCAATGTCGTTTTATTCACGATTCTCCTGTCCTTTGTTCATCGTCCCAACTCAAAACTATCATCCCAACTCAAAACTATGTCGTGGCCATTTAAAGGATAAATTAGAACATATATTTTAAATTTAAGAACTGTAACATCATATTGCTCATTAATCTAACTATATAGGGTTAAGCATGCAAATAGTTCCCGAACTCCACCCTCAATTTTCATTTCGGTCCCTAACGTCTGAAAAATGTCCAAACTTGACCTTGATTTTTTGGTTTATTTCAGTTTTAGTTGTTCCATCAGTTGGTTGTTATAAAGATGATGAAGTATGCAGTCCATTTCTCATGTCCAACTGATGGAAGGGTTAAAATTGAAACAAAGTAATAGAGCAGCCGGGTTAATTTTGGGACGTTTTAAAACTTATGAACCAAGTGGGATTGAGGTAAGGTTCAGAGACTATTCATGAGATTAACCCTTATTAATATCGAAGCTGCTAGTAATATTCTTCTATTGACAAGTAGTTTCTAGAATTGGGGTTTTAGAGTACCAATAGTTATAATGTTTGATAGTTTCATTTGTTTTAAATGGTGGTTTTCAGGTGTCGCGTTTGTAGCCAGATCCTCCCTTCATTTTGTAGGCTGAGCAACAATTTCCCAAAGCTCTCGTTCATCCATGTGGATCTCGACGAATGCCCCGAAACTACTCTGCATATTCGGTATATGCCTACCTTTCAATTTTACAAAGATGGTGAGAGCGTGGATGAGATGTTTGGTGCTGGAGAATAGCGGCTTCATGACCGGTTGTGGTTGCACTCTTGAGGATATTGTGTGCCATTTGTATTTGCTTACATGTATAATATATTCGAAAAGTTGTGATTTATACAAGCAAAATTCTTGCAATGACTTCCTCTTTCCTTTTTATTTGAATTGTGACAGTAATGGAATGATCTTTAATTCTTTCCTCTGCATTTAAACTTCGATAATTTTTGGATTAAATTATTTATTAGTCATGGTTATAGCAAGATTGGCAAGCCCTATGATTGTGCTCACTTGAACATGAGCCATTTTGTTCGAGTTAGAAAATAAACTTTGAACATAAATTCTTATTTTATTCTTCTTTTGGTGAGAGAAGACACTGTAGTAAAAAGGTCTGAACTATTATGCAAACGGCGAACAAAACGAATAGGCAAACTGCTAACAAAACGAAGTAGAGAAGGCATGTAGTAAATGGAAAGTAGAAACTCAAAACATTTTGCATTTAAGATTTCTCGACAAGGAAGCAGCTTCCTTTTCTTCTTAAACAATCACTTGCTAAAATGGGGGAAAAATTAAAAGTTAAAAAAAATAATAACAAAGCCAGAAAAGCCTCCAACAAAATGCTATAATAGACCTGAACTTAAAAGCAGACGTCTCCTATTTCCGGTCTTTTCACTCGGTTGCCGCCTGAGCCCTGAAAAATAGAGACCTCAACAGAAACAGACGTGCGCATTGAAGCTTCTTTATTCTTCTCTTTCAATAAAATTCATGACTACGATAATAATCACTTGCATTTTTAACAAACCCTCTGAGACTTTAAGCTTTGGGCTTGAGGATCTTCACAGTCTCCCAAGTGAAATCCGGGTCATCACGGCCGAAATGTCCATACGCAGCAGTCTTCTGGAACCTGAAGTTGCCGCCTCTCTTCAAGTCAAGATTAATAGACATCATACCAGGCCTAAAGTCGAAATTCTCCTTGATAAGAGCCAATATATCCTTGTCTGGAATCTTCCCTGTCTTATAGGTGTCAACGAAAACCGATAGTGGCTCCGGCACACCAATTGCATAAGAAACCTGCACAATGCAGCGCCGGGCAAGGCCAGAAGCCACCACACTCTTTGCAGCCTGCCTTACAATGTAAGCACCACTTCTATCCACTTTTGTTGGGTCCTTCCCTGAGAAAGCACCTCCACCATGAGCACCCCAACCACCATAGGTATCGATGATGATCTTCCGGCCAGTGAGCCCTGCGTCCCCGTGTGGCCCACCGATGACAAATCTCCCTGAAGGGTTGAGATGGAAGATGGTGTTGTCATCAAGATACTTGGCTGGGATGACAGGCTTAATGACATGCTCTTTCAAGTCCCTAGCAATTTCCTCGTTAGTGACACTCTCATCATGTTGTGTTGAGATTAGCACGGTGTGGACTCTGAGAGGGATCATAGCGCCATTCTCATTCTTGTACTCAACCGTCACTTGGGTCTTTCCGTCTGGCCTCAGCCAAGGACATGTCTTGTTCTTTCTCACCTCGGTGAGCTTGGCACCAAGCTTTGTGGCCAAGACATGAGTGAGAGGCATGAGCTCGGGTGTCTCATCTGTGGCATAGCCAAACATGTGGCCTTGGTCACCGGCTCCAATCTCCTCAGGCTTCTTTGTGAGGTGACCATGAACGCCTTGAGCAATGTCAGGGCTTTGTTGCTCAATGTTGACAAGGACCTTGCAGTTATCAGCGTCAAGGCCAACATCGGGAGAGGTAAAGCCAATCCCTCTGCAAGTGTCTCTAACAATTTTCTCATAATCGACTTTGGCCTTTGTGGTAATCTCCCCGAAGACCATGACCATGTTGGTTTTGGTGCACGTCTCGCAGGCCACTTTGCTCTCCGGGTCTTGCTCTAGGCAGGCGTCGAGAATGGCGTCCGACACTTGGTCGCATAGCTTGTCGGGATGTCCCTCATTCACAGATTCTGAAGTGAAGAGAAAGGTGTCCATTTTCTACCCTGCAAATTGGATACAAAGCAATTATCTGAAACAAAGCATAGTACTTTCAACAGGCCTAATTTTAACAAAACTTGATATTTTTAAGAAAATAAATGTACAAATCGTCGATCTACATAGTGCCCACATAAGAATTCAAGATCCGGGCTACATAACAATGGTGAAATTGGATCCAAAAACATGACATTAGAGTGTGCACAATTAATAAACTTACAAAGATCTACTCATTAGAGAAAAAGGGATCGAAGTTATAAAATTCTAGTTCTTAGTTTTGTCACATTGCATATATAAATTAAAGTGAAGAATGGAATATATATATATATATATATATATATATATATATGTATATATATGAGATCTAAAGAAGAAGAAAAACCTCTGAAAGGTGGGAATTGGCAAGAGATGAACAAGAAAAATCCCAAGAAGGTGAGACGAGCGAGGAAGATGATAGATATAGTGATTGTATATTAATACGTGTTATGTGTGAAGTGTACATAATATATAGCGGAAGGGATGTGGGGGTGGTGGAGAAAGCACACGGGTACGTTTGACTCGCTCCACTACGTGCTGTTGTAAGGCTGGTTTTCTTTTTTCGTTGGCTGAGTTTGATTTGATTCTGTGTCGGTGAGGGGTCCCACCAATATTATTTCTCATGTTTTGGATCTTGCCCAACTAAGGATTTGGGTGGATTAACGGTGAAAATCATGTTAGGAAAAGTTTTTATGGATTTTTTTTCCTTCACATTTTATTTGAGAATCACATGAACACCACATTCTTATTATTGTTGTTGTTGTTGTTCTTGTTGTTTATTCAAGAACACTACAACAATCTATTATCTTATTGAAAAAAATAATTAATTCTCGGAAAATGACACCTTTAGGACATAAATATCTGAATTGCTCTATTAAGACAATATATGTGATTATGATGTGGTTTAGTGTTTATTTTGCCTTGTCACATTTTTTATTACTCAAATTGGACTTTAAAACAACTTTGTAGGGAATCAATTATTTGTTTTGTAGTTGAATGTAATGAAAAAGAATGGATGTCATTCCATTTGTGCATATAACATATTCAAGTTTATCATTTTAGATAAACAATTTCAGCATCTTGGGGAATTTTGTATTGGGTATTCAGTTTAAATAAAGTTCTTGTGCAAATGGAAAGTCCAATTGTGTTCATCTAGCGTAACATTTCTCCCCAACCAAAAAATTAGAAAGAATAATATTAACTTGAGACCTAACCCTTTATCCCTCCCCTTCTAACCGCTGGGATTAGCTAATCCCAGCGTTGTACATTATGCTCAAGGTTGTCCGAAATAGGATGACGTTCATTTTTGAAATTTTATTTTATTTTATTCATGTATGTAATTATTTTATGCATAAGAATGATGTTCCAAAAAGTATAGAAAAATTTGGGTATAGAAATTGAATATAAAAATTTAAAAGGAGAAAGTGAAAATTGACGACACTTGCCTACATTGCGTTAGTGTGTGAGAGAGATTTGGCTCGTTGAATAGTATTTATCCGCTCTATTGTGTGACTTATTTCATCAATTTTTTTTTTTTTTTTTTGTCTTTCTAGTTCCAAGTCTTTGTCCATCAAATATTAGCCTTTTTTAGCCATATTTAACTCAACAATGTATGCTTACAACAACCGAAACTCAACAAAAAATTTTGTAAAATTTTCATAAAATTAGATTTGAACCATTTATGCGAAAGTTAAACAATGGGCAAGATTATTGCTATCATAGCTAGTAGCTTAGGCCAAGTTGGAGGCCAAGGGCGGCATGAACAAGACATAGAGTCATGATCCCACTACCCAAGATACCATGAACATATCGTAATCCTGGATTCCCCTGTAGACAATTAGAGTGAAAAAAAAAAAAAATTAAGTAAAAGCTAAATTGAATCTCCCCAGTCAAAATAAAGCTAACAAAAATTAGGGACAAAAGTAACCTCAAACAGAGTAGGAAGAATGGTTTGAATGGTCAAGAAAGCAAGGCCAATGAAGCCAGTAACAGCATGTGGGCTGCAAACAAACAAACAAACAAACAAAAGCATGGCCTCAATATAATAATAATAATAATAATAACACTTGGAATGATGAGTGCAAAAGTATTAGCTCTTAACTTGAAAAAGAAATGGTAGACAGTTTTAAGCCCCTGTTGCCTAAGGGAGAACAGATTCTTTGCAAAGGTGTTTTTATTGCATACCTTTCAAAGATGGGTTTGTCAGAAGTGAGAAGAGAAGTTATTCCACCAGTTGCTCCAAGAGCAAAGAAGAAAAACATCCCACCTAAAAGCTTAGGGTGCAAATCTTTGGCCCTGGCTTTCTCTTCCTAAAATAAATCAACAAAGTATATCATGCAATGATGCCAAGGAAATTAATACAAAATTGAAAATATGCATTTACTGCTCTAAATCTCTACTATGAAATATCTCTGTCAATTTGCAAGTGAATCTCTTACCAAATCATCGGAGAAACGAATCCGAAATCCCAAATAGGTTCCATAGCCACCCATGGCAAAGAGCACCACAGCCTTTCTAACAGACCAAAATGATAGAAAAGTTACACAGGGAAAGTACTGTAGTAGGTTGGAAGTATAGATAGTTACACAGAAGTATAATAAAGTGAGTTATATTCACCATATTTCCAGGATGACCCCAGTGCACAAGCCAATCAGGAAGATTCCATGACTTGACAAGCTCCACAAAAGGCCCAAATAAAGATCTCACAGCCCCAGCTGTCATCCAAAATTTTTGTGCTTTTGATGAGTATCAGAATTTTGTGATTGTTAAGAGTAAACATCAAGAAAACTACCCCAAAGGCAACTAACATAACTACCAAAGACACAGGTCAAATCTCAAAATGGTACGAAAATATACTCACGTGAAAATACAATTCTGAACCGTTAGATCACATTGTTAATCATATCAAAAGTTAAACGAATACAATCATTTAACGGAATTTAGTGAAGATCATTTGACATTTAGAAATATGCCATGCCAATATGGTATTTTTTTTGTAACCTACCTTAAAAATCTCTTAGAATGTAACAAATCTATGGAGTTGCAAATAGTAATAATAGTACCTACAGGTAGAGAAGCCACAGGCATAAGAGGCAAAGGACTAAATGAGTACAAAAGGGTCTCACTGGATTCTTCCATTTCTTCTTCCTTATCCTGTTCTTCATCTGCCTCATCAATGGCTTCACAAATTGCGTCTTTCTTCGTGAAAATACTAGAAAGGAGAGGTCTTCTTCTAGATGTTGCTATTGCAGGCACCAAGTTAAAGCAAGACTTGGCATTATAATTATACGAAGCTGGGAAATTGGGAAGTTCAGTTGAATGCTTTACCAAAGAAAAATGACTTCTCCGATTAAGACTAGCAGAAGCAGTAACCGCCGCCATTATGCAAAAGAAGAGAAAGAAAAAGATGAGAGAGAGAGAGAGAGAGAGAGCGAGAGAGAGGTGAGGAAGGAGAGAACAGAGAGTCGAAGAAGTAGATGGTTAGGGAAGTTATGGGAAATGCGAGGAAAGAGACACGCCTCTGTTATTAGCACAATACGTAGATACTATAACTTTTAACATAGTAATCACTGTAGCTGTTCGTTTCTCACGTGGTCACCACACGAATCTCACCAATGACCATTTTCTGGCAATTTCATGGGCCCCACAAAAAGCTCATGATATTGGGCAATGGGCACTTTTCCGAATTTAGAGAGGGTGAATATGGTTGGTCCCAGTTGAATATTTGGAAGAACAACATCATGTAAAGCCGAAAGTTTTTATTGTATATCTCACTGATTTCTCTAGACAATTCCCATTATGCTTTGGCTGTATTTCTAACAAGAAGTCCAAGACGCATAAAAGTTTTACCCTGTAGGAGCAATATTATCACAAGTTTTACCAATTCTATGCGCGGATGTATTTCTAAAAGAGTCCAAAGACTGTCGTGAAAACTTTTACCATCCATTGGGTTGTTTTTACCTCTCGCTATGAGATGATATCAAAACCCAGAAAGCACAAATTGTAAGTTTAAAAGTATATCTTATCGGAAATATGGTTTTCTTAATTGTTAGATTTGCAGAGTCTTGACAAGAGTCTATAAAACATGCTGCTCCTACCCAACAAAATTTTAAAGCCAGGGAAAAAAGCTAATTGCAGTGAGTTTTCAATATTATGTACAAGGGGAATCGGTTGCATTTCTTCTCCATTTGGAAGTCACATGCAGACTTAAAATACCGGCTTTCACCAGTAACGTTGATAATATTGTAGCCTGAGCAGACCAAACCGAAGCCTTTCGTGCGCAGCGTAAATCTCCTTGGTTCTTGCTAAATAATCTGCGCAGCCTTGTGTGCTTCATCTCTTTCTGAACTTGACTTGTTCCACTAGATGGCAGACATTTTTACTGCTCCATTATTTGTGTTCCGTAACCTAAACCACAAGCAAAAACTAAATAAACGAATTGCACTGGAGCGGCCTGAAATGGTATTTACGTACCTTACCATCCACTACACATTGGAAACACAGATATTTTAAATTTTATTTCTGAGACGAAACAAGACAGATAAAACCAAGAATATTCAAATTAGGAATGACCAGTAATTAACTGTGAGAGGCATATGATCAAGTTACCTCCACGCTAAACGTATTGATATAATTCCACCTAGCCAAAATTATTTATCTGTGAACTCGGAGAATGTTGTTACATATGTGGCCACGGGTTACTGATTCTCTCTGCGGATCAATCTTCCACTCGCCATCAACAATGAATTTTATCTGCAGAAAAAAATAATGCTTGAAATAAAAAATAAAAAAAAAACCCAAATCTCTGGTAGCATTTTTATTCTTTTTTCTTCTTTTTCTTTTCTAATAAGAGCATCTCTGAAAGCTTAAAATTCATCGTCAGAAAGCCTTCATAATTCATTCAAGGCCTTCGCATATGTACATTGCAATACATGTGCGGCATTAATAGACAGCTAACCACCAGTCAAAAACTCAGAGAAAGACTACACCTTTCTTGGTTGATATTAGTGAGTTGTTATTCTTCCATTCTCTTCTCATTTAATCCATATAGGTCATAAACTGATAATATATACAAATACTGCAAGATTGCTCAACCAGAATTTCTTTGGCTGTGGGTGCACTGATGCTAAGAATCAGTATTAGGTGTGCAGACGAAAAAAGAGAAGTTAAAAAAAGGTGGTGGTTGTGCAGACCTCGTATACCCCAGGATAAAGCCACAGCACAGTTGACCACTGTTTGTATTTCCTGGATAACGATATTATTACAGTTAGTCCCTGTATAAATTAATAGCCCTAAGTAGCTAAACACGAGAAGCGAAAAATTAGTCCATCAAATACGAAATAGATGAAACTGCACAAAAGGAGGTCACAAAAATAACAAATAGGCCCAAGTATCTAAACACGAGAGCAGAAAAGTAAACCATGTTAAAAAAGAGGCCATAAAACAAATATGGTCAAGTTTCATTCACAACGGTATAGACATCTCTCTTCAGTATGTCTAGAGCTTGTGAACTAGTTTTCTATACTTTCATAGATAAAAGAAAAGTAAATACACAGCATAAAATAAATTGTGATGACCAACAGAAATGGTTCCCAAGGAAGGAGATATTTAGAGTTAAAACCTGTGTCCAACAGAATCTGTGATGCTTGATGATGGTTGTGGGTCCATTTTGATCCAATGATGCCAACCATTAAAGCTACCAGCAACCTCCACAATTTCACCCTCTCCATGGTATTGAATAAGAACCTGAAAAGTGAATAATCCAATCAGCATATAATACTTGCACACATGATACATTCAGCGAGTCGGCAAATGTTATACCTCTACTAGTCCTGAAAGGGTTTCCTCAGCAGCATGTAATTCTGCATCTTTTTCCAAGATAAGTTTTTGTGCTTTGCTGATTTCTGACTCAGCTTTGGCTTGCAAAACTGATAAATTATGCTGAAGGCACAAATAAAATGCGTACAAACCTGGTCATTGGTGCCAAGAGAAGAAGGGAAAAAAAAAAAAAAAACACAACGTACAGAAATAAAACATTAAACATGTTAAAGTAGCATTTATTGAGTGTGGCAATTTAATATTCAAGTTGAGTACATATTATGGTATATATCAAATGTAATTTTCCAACTTTCCTTGTGCAATTTTCCAAGGATCTCATTAATGTTCGTAAGAATTGTGAATCGTACAATGCAACTGCGAATACATCATGTTAATATGAAGAAGAAGACATATTCTTCCAATTTCAGTGGCTAAGGGAGAGAGATATAGATTCCATATCGCAGAATAGGTTCTAGTTGTTGAATTAAATCATTGATTTGCTCATATTATGCCTTTGTTGAAGGAAAATCACATGCTAAGACATGTTAAAGAGTGTGGTTGTCAACAAGAGTAGCTTATATACCTTTTCTTTCTCTATCTGTTCTTTCAACCGAGATAATTCCAACTCCTTCCGATGCTAACCAAGAAAACCACAATCATTTAGCAAATATAATACACTCTAATAGAGAAGCAGATCTTGATAGAATTAGACCACAAATATACACGAAGATCTTTACCAGCATGAACTTCAGATGACCAATCTCAACTTGATTCTCCCTTTTGCTTGTCTGTATTATTATATATGTGAGGATACAATGCTAGCAAATGATGACTAAAATTTAATATTTAATGGAAACAAAAGCACAATCACCTTAATGTCAAGATTTTTGTCAAATTGGTTACTTTGTCCTTCGGCTGATAAATCATCATCTCTGTATATGGTTCAAATATCAAAAAACGCTGGCACGTACTAACAATTACCGCTTTGTTAAAAAAGAACTTAGAAGAAACCAACCTAAAAGGGCGGTTTCCTATCGCAGCAGGGACAAGTTGCAAAGACTTTTCTGCACTTTCATTCGACATGATAGCACCAATACCTCCATTAAACACTTTTTCTGAGTGCTCAAAAGTGTTAGTCCATGAATTGAATTTAAGAATCATTTGATTGTCAAGCAGAATCTTTAACATTTGCATAGAACAGAAAAATAAAGGTGCAATACAAAATTATTCACATTGTATAACTTCTTTAAATCTTAAAACTTAAAAAGGGCAAATTTCATTACTAAAAGTTGATAGGATGTGATTAACTAAATATGACTAACTTTAGGAAGCTAACCTTCAACTGTATCTAGATGTCCATACTGCACAAAATTTGCCACTCTTTCCTCCAAAGACAAGGCTGAAAGTTCTACGGGCAGAGAACTATCGTTATCAGAACTGAGACCTGAATCATTATTCAAACTCCCGGAGTTGTTTTTTGTAATTAAAACATCAACTGATGAGGTATCCTCTTTGGACATATTGTTATCCTCAGACTGACAATCTTGCGAGGTTGCGGTCTCTCCCTCAACGAGCAAATCATCAGCAGATTCTATGGCGATGTTCACCATCTCATCCCCACGATTTAAAGCTATATCCCCAGTCTCTCCCTCAACAAGCAAGTCATGAGCAGATTCTATGGCTATCACCGTCTCATCACCAACATTTATACCCCTATCCTCGGTCTCTCCCCCAACAAGCAAATCATTATCAGATTCTATAGCTACGTTCAACGTCTCATACCCAAGACTTAAACCCTTATCCCCGGTCCCTCCAGCAACGAGCAAATCATCAACAGATTCTATGGCTATGTTCACCGTCTCATCCCCACCATTTAAACCCTTATCCTCAGTCTCTCCCTCAACGAGTAAATCTTCATCAGATTCTATAGCTATGTTCACCATCTCATCCCCGCCGTTTGAACCCTTTTCCCCCAAGGGCACGTTAGTTGAAGTTTCCAAAGGACTTTCTCTATGGTTTCCAGAAACAAAAGCTGGATTTTCCGAACCAAGTGAACCATATTCCATAATGGATACTTTGGTCTCCAAGAAACTACCTTCACCCCTATTGATGAAACCATTCTCATTGTGCCCTTCTAAATCACAGGACGCTGTTTCCTGCACAGACAAATCAGCTGAAGCTTCTACCAACATACCATTATCGTCATCCAACTTGACTTCTGAATCTATAACCGAACTAAAAGAACTGTCCCCCATGATGGAAACTTCAATCGATGGAGAGTCGCCAACCACAACCTTGGGCTCCTCATCCTGACCTTTTTAAATCGTAAAAAGCTATCAACACCAATTGCATATGCTTTTAACATTCAAAAAAATAAAATAAAAAAAAAAAAGAAAAAGAAAAAGAAAAACCCACATCAATAGAAACGCATATTAAACTTTTTACCTTAACTTCACTTACGCCCTTCTCCACGTTGGACCCATCTAAATCTGATTCTTTTGTGCTTTTGAGGAGCTCCCCAATACGTTTATATCCTCTTCTTCTAACAATATAAGCAAGATCACTCCTAAACCAAAAATACACAAGAAAGAAATGACATTAATTTTTGCAAGCCAATAACTTTTCACAATTAACCCAAATTATTAAACTTGTTGCAACAGTAATATTATATTAGAGAAAAAAAACTATAAACTAAGCCTCAAAATTATGAACAATTAACATATGTGTATTAATGCAACAAAAAAAAAAAAACCAAAAAAAAAAAAACTATGCTTAAGATTCCAGGTTTGGGTTCACTATGGAGGGAAAAAAGTTTCTAACTTTCTACAACTTGGAAAGAAAAAATAAACAAATAAAAAAAGTTGGTAAAATTGATAAAAAAGAAATTACCTTCCGTGCTGCGAAAACTCCTTCATGGTGGGCAAGCGACCCTCCGGAAGTCCAATCGCCGCAATGAACTCGCGAATGTCGTCGCAGAGCTCCGCATTGCTCTTCACTTTCCTAAATCCAAACCCAAAAAAATCAATCTTTCTCTTTTTCTCGAAGAAAATCAAATACAAACTCCAATCACAACAACAAAATTGAAAAAAAAAAAAAAAAAAAAAAGAGGGACCTGGATTTCTTGATTGAAGAAGCGCGAAATCTGAAGCGTTTGTGAGGCGGATTTTGCTGGCGAAGAGTGTACCAGCCGAACTTGAGTTCTCGGCGGTTATGGCGGTCGTCCGATGAGAAGAGCTTGTGGTAAGGGAAGCTTGGGAGGTGACAGAGAGCGGCCATGGGAGACTGGTAAAGAAACAAGAAAAATGATGTCGTTTTTGGTCCTTGCTCTTCAGAGTTTGGTTTGTCGTTTATATGAGCTTTGAGATTGTAACGGTGTCACTCTCTGGTCTTCTGGTTTCTCCAGCTTTTGCTGTTTTTTTTTTTTTTTTTTTTTAACTTTTTTTTGGGTTGTGATTTCTGATATTTTGGAGGCAAAAACATTCTGCATCCACATGGCAAGCTAGAGGCTTTTAGTTTGGTGAGAAGGGAGAGGTAACTTGAGGATGATATCATCCTGCAACTCTTTTTCTCTTTCAAGAAAAATCATTTTCTTATAGGAAACAAAAAAATTTGTGGAAAAAACATGGTCGTTTTTACACACTCCATACAGAGAACACATGATTTAAGGGTTGGATTTAGAGGTGTCAATCCAAATTGCAACTGACCCATGCGGGCCAAAATTTAAAATAATAATAATAATAAATAATCGGTTTGAAGGAGATAAATAGAGGGCCAATCTAATAGCCTTGTTTGGTTTTGTTCTTAGAATTTTTTTAAAGTATTTTTACATGTTTTTTGAAACAAAATTTTAAAAACACTCTCAGCACAATTTTTAAAAAATTTCTATTTTTTAAAACAAAAATATTTTTATTTATTTTAAAAATAAACCAAACGGCCCAAATAAATATAGAACTGGACTGAGCCGAGCTGAACTATAAGTTATAGACCTAAGCCTGGCTAGACTTAGAGGGCTTCGGTTGGACTGGTCCGGTTCAGGTCAACTAGGGTTGAATTTGATAGTAGCACACTATGATATGTTGTCTCTGGATTTTAGTAGATGAAAAAAATTAAAAATAATAACTGCAAGAAAATTAAGATTATATGTGTACTGCTTGAAACTTTGGACTCTGGAATAAGGTACCTCTTCTGCCATATTTGTATAGCTTTAAAGTCGTTATACCACTTACCCGTTGGTGCAGATTATGTCGAAATGGAGTGAGTGGTCTAGAAGTTGTGGAAATGTACCTGTAAACTTGGAAACGTGCAATATTGTTGAATCAAAGCACTCTTGGAGGATCAAGTGCTCAAGTACTCGCTACAAGTGAAGTATTTGTGGATGGACGAGCATTCTTTGTCAAACATAGAGATGCGTGAGTTTATGATTAACACTATGTTTGGATGCTCGATTATAACCAATTGATTCCGATCAACTCTATTCTAAAGCTCTCACAACTATAATAAAATAACAAAAAATCGTTACTATATAAAACTCTCACATACTACAGTTTTTCAAACCAACATTTTCAATTTCAACTGATTTGTTAAACACTATTAAAATCAATTGTTAGATAAATCCTAAAACAAATCAATGAAAAGGCTTCATTCAATGTCGAGTGAATCAATATTAGGTAATCGTATGCTTTGATTCAAATCTTCTATCCAATTTTGGTATTACAAATAGTGTTCAACCAATCATATTATGACACGTCATTTTGAAAAATTTAAGTAGTATTTAATTGACTTTTATATGTTTTTTTTTAACAACACGTCATAAATATAATTGGTTACACATCATTTGAGACACCAAAAATTAAACAGACGATTTGAGTCCATATGCTTATGGGGTGTCCCTAAAGCGAATTGATCATAGGCTCGTCATTGACAACTCTTGCGTTGATCAACAATCATACGAACCTTGTAATTGGGAGACGATTTCTAATCCCAACCAAGGAGAATCAAGTTACATTTTTGTTATTCTTCTTTTGGAAAATAATTTCCTGATGTCCTAGTCAAGGGATGTCGTTTCACGTGGTTGCATTGTAATGGCTCAGAATATGATTCGTAACTTGTAAGTCGGCCTAAGCTTTATGAGCCCAGACCCAATTATTTGGGCCTCTCAAGGGAAATCACCATGATTGAACGTTTGAAATTCACGCATCATTTTTTTTTTTACAACCTCCTTCCCCGTTTCCATGAAAATATTACTAGTGTGTTTAGAAACAACATTTGAACTTATAGTTAAAACTTAAAAATTATAACATATAAAATTTTTATACCGTAACAGTTAAAATTTTTTTAATTCCTAAGAATTTTCCGAGCAATGCCACATTATATCAATTAAAATAGTTTACCACAAGCTAAAACCGTTTATAATGTAAAACTCTTATATACTATAGTACAAACTAAAAATATATTATAAATAGTATAAAGTTATCATATATATCAGTATAAATACGAACAACATGAAACTCTTACATCCAACTCTGCTTAACTTTTTGACTTTTTAATAATATATATATATATATATATATATATTATTAAAATATTATTTTAATTACGTGACACAATGTATTTAAAAGCATATAAAAAGAAGGAGAATAAAATGGCGCAAAAATTGTTTTCGTTAAAACTACCTATTAAAATATATCTTTCTTTCGTGGCAAATATAAGTTTTGTAACGTGTAAGCGCAACCAATTGTAGAACTTTGTAGTACGATT